>PVIC010004554.1:0-61977 GCA_004025085.1 Thryonomys swinderianus
ATCATCAGGTTGGAGATCCTGTGACAAGATTCTAGTGGTTTTCTGAGAAGAGGCAGATACCAGAAAAGACACATGCTCTTGTTCCATGTCTCTTACCATGTGGTGTGTATCAACCCAGGACTGTGCCAGCAAGGAGGCCATCGCTAGATGGAGTCCTTAGGCCTCGAACCTCCAGGACTACCAACCAAGGCAAACCTTCTTTCTCTTCAAAATAGCCTTGTATGCTGCCATAATGATGTGATATTTCACTATCATAACAAGAAGTACACCACCACAAACCTTATCATGATGTCCTGCTCAGTAGGTCTATTATACTGAGAGGTGCTATGAATGATTGAAAATAGAGAACTTGCCTTCAGTTCCCTGGAAGGGAGAAATGAATCTTGCTAGAAAAAAAATTAACACAGGGCCGGAGGGTTAGCTTAGTGGTTCCGGCGCCTGCCTCGCAAGTGCAAGGTCCTGAGTTCTATCCCCAGAAACCACATACAGTGCTGGGCATGGTGACTCACACCCACCAGCAATCAATACCACATGCCACAGTGCCGGGCGTGGTGGCTCATGCCTGTAATCGCAGCACTCAGGAGGCAGAGACAGGAGGATTGCTGAGTTCGAGGCTTGCCTGGGCTCCATAGTGAGCTCAGAGCCAGCCTGAACTACAAAGCAAGACCCTGTCTCAAAAAAAAAAAAAAATTAACACAAGTGTCACACAAAGAGTTGGAGAAACTTATCAGGAGAAGTCAGAAAAGTAGTATAGATTGGCTGAAACTGAAAATATAGCAGAGATGCATGATTTAGGTTCTAGTAAAACAAATCACTGAAATCAATAGAATTGGTAGAGTCTGATTTCTATCAAAATCAGACTTAAGGAAAGATTAAGGAAATTCTTTATTCTCTAAACATTTATTTTTTCACAAGAAGAAAGAAAGGTCCAACCAGTCTCGTGTTAAAATGGAAGCTGTTACCTGGTACGAGAAAAGTTCTTACGTTTTCTTGCTTTTAGCTGGATCAATTCTAATGTGCTAGGAATGGTCTGAGAGAACTGATTTTTCGTCTATGAGTTGGCTCTGATTTCTGCAGTGTTGCTCTTATTCACGGAAGGATTCTCTTTACAGGGTTGGAAAGATTACTATTTTAAACTTAAATAGTCCTTAAAATTCAAAAATCTATGGAGAATAATTCCCCCATGATCCTACCCAGCCATTTGAGCCCCTCGAAGGTCCCCAGTGGGTCAGCAGGCGTTGTTTGTCCAGTTTCCTGAGGAAAGGAGGAGGCCTCCCCCGAATGCTCCATAGGGTGAGGTGGGTCCCGAAAGAAATGTTCCAACAAGGATCAATGGGACCCGAAGCTCTCCATTGCCAGACTGGAGGAGGTCCTGGTCTCTCAGCAGGGAAACAGCTGAGAAGGCAAACTCAAGGTCACTCAAATGTGGGAAAAGAACATTAACTGGACTGTGAGATACTCCAAGAACCAAAGCGATGTTCAAATTGGAAGTGGATTTTTCTCAAGGATTCAGAGGCGAAGGTGCTTCTGGGACCTGGACCTCACTCCTGGATTTCAGTGGGCCACATCGCCAACAACCCTTCACACGTCTGTGGAGAAATCCGAGACCTGGTGGCCTCTGCCTCTCCAGCATCCTCTCCCCTCACCCCTTCAGGCTCTCATGCTGCCATTTGCTTGCTGCGTTCATCGCTCCCTCTTCCTCCCTCTCATCTCCCTCTGTCTCTTGTTTCCCCTGTCTCCTTTCTCCTCTTCTCCTTTCCCTCCCTTTCCCCCTTCTCTCTTTTCCTCCTTGCTCCTTTCTCTCCTTTTAAAATAGCTCTTTGAAACCAATATACTATGTTATTTGGTGAGGACATTTCCTTTCTATCCACCTTCACTTGAAGCTGTTTTCACCATAATCGTTGCTGAGATGAAACGCAGACCTTTCTACTCTGAGCAAACTAAAAGTGCTTCAAAGGTCACAGAAAACAATCCCCTGAATACTAGCTACAGGGAAAATACCGCATAAAGTAACTGCTCCCTTCCTGAAACTAGAACATGTAATTCTCTGGTTTTCCCTGAAGAATACATCTCCTAACCATTCTTATTATCTTCACACAATGCGAAAGCTCAGCCCAGAAAGCCTACCGGGGCCAAACAAGTCATGCAAATAAACAATCATGTGAATTTTTCCCCTTAGGACAAAAGCTACATGACTAAATCTGACACTGGGGAAAATGTCACCATCCCACAATTGGTATGCAGCTGAGACAGATGCAGATTTTGTTTTCAGTGTGGGAAGAATGGCTGTGATTCTGCACTTTGTCACATGTAGGCACAACAGTGAGCCAGGAAACTGAGTAATTATTAAGTGAGCAAAGTTAATAAATGGTACCGAAAGAAGTGAAAGCCCAGTGTCATCTAGAATTAGTTAAGTCCCAATATCTATTTCTGATATACAATGTGCCTATCAAAGAACACTACTGAAACATTTATGAGTTAAAATAAAGTAATATATAAATATATGCCTACCTATGCACACACATGTGATCAGGAGTTTCCTGATGTTACTTATAAGAAATTGATCCTGTATGTTTTACTTTAATGTTATCTGTGCCTATTACTTACATGGAATAGGGTAGACTCATCCAACTTTTGTCAATGATTACCCTAAAAGTGGAAGTAGAACTATTAAAGGGTGAATTACGGCATGAAATAAATTTGGAGTGCATTAAGCCATAGACAAGCACATATTTTTTCAC
Organism: Thryonomys swinderianus; assembly: GCA_004025085.1. Lineage (NCBI taxonomy): Eukaryota > Metazoa > Chordata > Mammalia > Rodentia > Thryonomyidae > Thryonomys > Thryonomys swinderianus. Next base: position 2,742 of record PVIC010004554.1, read on the forward strand.
TTCTATATAAATCCTGATATGAATTCTTTCTTAATTAGGAGAGCTTGAAAACTCAAACGCACACATTTCAGGATAAAGCTTCGACACTAACTGTGTGCCCCGAAGCACTTCATTGTCTCTCAGACCTGCCTTCACTCGTACCCTCCCCATTCCTTCCCCAAAGCAGGTGGTGTGAGCTACTAATACATGGTTCTTTCATCCAGACATGCTGTTTCTCAATACAGGGACTTTGCTCAGGGTTTTCACTCCATGGAAGACCCTACCCATCACTTTCTCTCTTCTACGGAGTATTCCTCAAGATTCAGCCCAAGAACTTTCTGCTCAAGCCTGTCTGACAGTTCTGAAGTCTAAGGAAGATGGGTCTTACCGCACAGATAACATTACTTGGCTCCATCACAGTGTTTGGTTTACTGGTTGCTCAATCGACCAGAGCATGTGAACATCTCTAGTAATTCTGAAATTACTTCTTCAAAATCTTCCTCTATGCAACGGGGAAATAATGGCCCAAGAATCTGTGACTATGTTACATAAAATGACAAAAATAAATCTTCAGGCAGATTTAAGATGATGGAATTTAATATAAGGAGGTCAACCTGGACTGGCCCAGTGTATCCAATCAAATCACCAGAGGCCTCAGGTAGAAGAGGCAAGCAGAAAAGAGTAACCACAGAAGAGGCTGAAGAGATCTGAACTCCAAAGGGGAGGGACTAGATCCACTGTTTCTGATTTTAAACACAGAGAAAGAGAGCACCAGAACATGAACTGTGGATGTCCTTGACAGTCAAGGAGAAGCCTATGTTAGTTACTTTCCTGCATTGCCTAGACAAAATACCCAACACTCAAAGTTAAAGGGGAAAGGGTTTATCTAGCTCACAGTTTGTAGAGGATTCAGTCCATAATCAGCTGGCTCCTAGGCAAGGTGCCACATGAGTCACAGAGGAGAAACAGCTTATGGCACCCACAAGGTAGTAAAAGCAACAAGGGACTTTAACAGCATCTTTCATCCCCTGTTATCTTACCCAGACTATTTAGGGCAGGTAACACTCACATTCATAATCCTAGCACACTGAGGCCTACTACTGCATCATGAATCAAGCCCAGTGTCACACTCTAGATACAGACACCTGTGAAAACCCCCACCTAAAACCACGTGAGGTTTTAAGGGCCATCTAGATAAAAGCAGTAACACGTCCCCAGCTAACAGCTAAAATGTTAATGTGCACATATGACCTGCAATCTTCCATAAGTGCAAACAACCAGAGTCTTCCCACACACTGAACATGCAGGAGAATGGTACCTCCACGAAGAAGTGTGACCCTGTTGACATGAACCATAGGCAGGAGAGATCCAGGTTAAGACTGTGACCTACACAACTAGGATAATAAGGTTGTGTTATTTAAGCCTCTGAATCTGAGATAATTTGGTACAGCAGCAATAGGAAACTAATATGCCCTGGTAGGCATGGACCCATATTCTGCCGACCTAGGTCAGTGCCAGGGCTAGGGCTATGGTAATGCACTCTGGGGAGCTGCATCTGACTCTGCAGTGAGAGGATGTAATCCAGCATCTATTCCTTGAGCATCTGAGGATAGTTATAACATGTGAGAATTTTTACTTCTACACTACCACATAACTCTGACCTTTGTCCTGAAAGGATCTCCCCACAGATGTCTGCACAATTTAAGCCTTTACCTTCTAAATTTCCATTCAGGGGAGATTTCTCAGCATGACCTTCTGCAGTCATATTATTTACAATTTCAACTCTATCCCCTTACTTTCCAATTCTCTTTCTTACTTTCATTTCCATTTTTCATTAAAGGGACTTGTGTGTGTTCTCTGTTGCTGGGTAACAAATTACCCCAAAAATGAGTGACTTCAAACAATGCACAGTTCTCAGTCAGGAAGTCAGAGACAGGATAGTTGGGGGGGACCCGTGGTCTGGTGTCTCCTGCTCAAGAACCATCCATTTCCTTCCCTACATTTGTGGCTCTTGGCTATTTTCTGTTCACTGTGTGTGGTGGTCCATGATCTCAGTTTTTCTGTACCTCTTGGCTGGAGACTGACCTCAGAAGGAAGATGTTTGGTACAGCTTACGTGTAAGGGAATGTGAGTACAGTGGGCCATGTCTGCAGGCATCACTCATACCATGTTTCCTAGGCTACCTGGGACAGCCCAGTTTGCACCTGTTTCCCTAGTATTGATCATCAGTGACACTTCCTTCCCTCAGAAAGTCTCCTGGCTTAGACAATAAATTGTACAATCTCCTCTCTTATGTTACTGTGTAATATTGACTAATGTGTTCCAGTCTTTTAGCTAAATATTTTCCTAGAGTTTTATTGGTTTATTTCACTACTGTCTCCCCAATGCCCCAAATGGTAGCTGATGCTCAAAATGTATTTGCCTACTGAGTGTATATTTTGTTGTGAAAGCTTAAAGTTACTGCTGAGGATTGAATAGGTATTTGTGGAATACATGTGGAGCTATGTAATTTCACAGTTTTCATTCATGTTTTGTAGGGGGTATGATTTGATCATTCAAAACATAATGTAAGCAATAAATTGTTTATGTTGAAGTATGTTGGGATGGGAAGACAAAGACATGACAAGCCTAAATGACCAGTGAGGATGGAGTGGGGATCACACAGGTCTTTTTGAAGTTGGTGATGAAGGTTGAATGAAAAATCATAAACAAGGCTCCAAGGTGTGTTGCTGAGATGTCTGGAGACAAAAGTTGCTAAAGTGGTACAGACAATCAAGTGTTGGAAGTCATTCTGAGGAGCACAGATTCACCTTACAGATGCCAAGGCTTTGAGAGAACAGAGGCAGAAAGAAAATGACACATGAAACATGTGGATCAGAAGTTACAGGAAGTAGTGAATGCCTGTAATCCCAGCACTCTGGTGACTCAGGCAGGAGGATTGCAGGTTTGAGCTTTTCACCGTGAAGGTCCTGGATCTCATCCCAGTACCACAGTAGACAGATAGATGAGATAGAAAGATAAAAATATGGATGAAAAGAGTCCCTTGACAGCTATAGAAGGATGAGGTTAAGTGTGTCTGGAAAGACAGAAAAGAGAGAGAGAGAGAGAGAGAGAGAGAGAGAGAGAGAGAGAGAGAGAGAGTGAGTGTGTTTGAGTTAGATAGAGAGAAATATGCTACAGAAAAGATGGGAAGAATCATTTGAACATGTTCATGCCAGTTTTGCTAAGTACAGAGGTTCTATAAATTACTTTTTCTGTTTTGTTCTTATGATGTAGTTCTGTCACCTGAAAAATGAAAGAGGTCATATTTTTAAAGTTTCTGATAGTTTAAATTCTGCATTACAGTTGAAGCTAGCTTGGATGTAGTGATTTTAGTAGATTTAGTAGATTAACTTGTATCTAGAGTGTTGACTTTGCAGACCCTCCATACTCTGTCTTCAAGCCCTTGAGTAGTCTCAGAAACCCTCAGAACAGTTTTTGTAGACAAATCACAAAGAAAATCACTTTGCTTCTGAAAGTAATAAACCATTATCTCACATCAGTTTGTGAATCATTCTGCTCTATAGTTAGGTACACTTACAGTGTAAGCTCCATTAACTTTTGATAAATGGGTGCTTCTATGTCAGTTTCCTTAAAATAAATAATTAGAAAATAAAATTCGGGTAATAGTTTTGGAAAACATCCTCATTGTATATTGCATAATGGTTTGCCAGAATCAAACAAAGCCTTTAACATGAGATGCAAACCTCTACCTGTGGCAGACAACAAGTATTTTGTGAACTGATAAATGAAACACCAAAGGGACAGTTTAAACCTAGGTTCATTCTCATAAGTTTTTGTGTGTGTATCAAAGAACAGAGATTTAAAATTTTTAATGTTGGTGAGTTTCCTTCTATAGAAATTAATGAAAAATTCTCAGTTATGCAATTGTCAACTGAATTCTTTCTATTCAGGGAAGTCGGTCACTGTTTCTCTGGTCAGGCTATAACTTGGTATCAAAATCAAATCAAGTCTTCAACTTCATTTCCCCTGAAAGGTCACTGTATTTGTGGCACCACTGCAAGTGCCGACATTTGCAGTGATTTTCTTTTTATCCAATGCAGACATTTTTCCAAGTATCCAGAAGTTTCGCTGCTTAGTTTAAGACTGTATATTGGTGACAGTGAAAGAGTGGAACTGTGTATTTGGAAGGAAGACTGCTCATCAACTTTGCAGAGTTCCTACTGACTTTTTAATGTAATATTCAAAGAATATTTAGACAAATGTGGATAGTAACAGGAATAGTAATTTCCTTCATGTTGCCTGTTAATTTAAGTGAAGGGTCCATTTAATCATATTTTAATTCTGTAGAGATTAAAGAAATGCAATTAGGAAAATACAAACAATCTATCTTTGTCATTTTAATTCCTTACTGTTTATATCTATGCACTTGGCAAGGTAAGTAAAACTGAATAATGAAATAATTGCAAGCTATTATTGGGAGCCATTTCTCAGTAGGTAGCAAAAGACAGATCCTATAACAGAGGAAATTAACAAACCAAACAGAGAAAATTAGTAATAACATTAATTTTGAATCTACTGTTATTTCTGCATTGCTGAGCCCATCTTTAGTGCTGATTTCTCCCTTAAAGTAATTTATAATGCTTCTAAATTCTTACTGCTCAGATCTTATATCTGCAAAAGAAGTTACTGTTGTTTAATATTTCTGCAAAAGAGGAAACACGATGCTTGTAACTGGTTACCCTTTGAAATATTTTCACTGATCTGCTCTGTGCCTGTTCATCCTTCAAGGTTTGTTGTGTTGCTCTCCATACAGTTTCTCCAGTGATCCTCTGGCCCACCTTGGTGTTCAAGCCAGCTGCTGAAGGGCTATGGGTCTCAGCCTCAGGGGCACGTCACTTGTCTCCACAGCAGCAGCATGTGTATAAGTCGGATTTTCATCACGATAAAATATACTTGCCACGGGCTACTTAACAAAAGAAGTTTAAGCTCACAGTTTCGAGGCTCATGCACTTGCATCGAGTCAGTTCTGGCGATGATCGTGCGGCACACAGTGGTTAGCAGCGATGGGGCAGAGCCACATCTAAGGCCAGGAAACAGAGAAACCTGGGTGGGGTCAGGCTTAGTTTGTTATGGCAGCATTTTTTTTTGAGAATTTTCATGGGATCACATGTGTGCTACCTTATACCCCATGATTAAGGATCTCCTACAAGTTCTTACTTCTTAAAAGGCTCCATAGGACTTCCTGAAATGCCCCAGAATTCTCTGAGCCTTTCTGAGGACAGATAGACCATAGCCAGAGTGTGGCAGCTGTACACCAGCTCAGAAGCTATGGAGATCTCAAAGTACCTGAAGAGAAGGTGAGCATGGAAGGAAGTCCTCAGTTGTCCAGCCGACAGGTCACAGGACACCCAAGATCCAAGGTCAGCCACATCTTTTTGGATAAAAAAACAGCACAGAAAATGCAAGGAGTCTGCCTCTCTAGGGATTATGGGAGACAGCTACACACAACAACTGTCGTGGAAGCTGTTTATGGACATACCAGTGATTTCTGATCAGAAACGTTGTATACACATAAGTGTAGACCCATAGTAAAATCAATGACAGTCTCTACTAGTAATGTTTATTAGAGCACTTTTTCCTATGCTCATTTCCAAGCCTCTCTTTCCCAATTTCTCTCCAGGTTCTCCAGCAATCTTATCTATAGATGGAGATTCAGCAGTTACATGGGTTCTGAATGTAATTCCTCCTTTGGTGGTTAGTGCAGTTTCACTGTGTTTGGTTTTGAGATCTACCCATGGGATAAGTGGAACCAGCTTCTGGGGGTGGGGCCCAGCATGGACTTGTGACCTTGGGTCTGTGCTGGATCTCTTGCCCCTTCCTTCTTTGGTGCTGATCCCTGGCTTTGCTTCCCCACTGCCATGAATTAAGTGTCTTTTCTCCTTCATGCCCTTCTGGCATGATGTTCTTTACTTGGAAACAGCTGACTATGAACTGACTCTCCAAAAGCTGTAAACCAACTCTCCTACTTCAAGCCATGGGTGTCAGGTATAGTGTCCCAGTAGTGGGAAAACACACTAAAACATCTACCCAGATGACAACATCTGTAAATAATTTTCAAATTATTGATAATATGTACTCAGATTCTGATCTGGTTTCCATATCTCCAGTTTCTTGAAGATTTCCTAAAGGTTTGACCCACTTGTTTCCTATAGAAAACTTTGATTCTTTCCTTCTGATGATCCTTTTTCTTGGACCATATTGCTCTTCATCTATGCCTAGCATGACCCACACTGTTATCTGAAAGAAAAAGAAACTGCAAATGTGAGCTGGCTAAGTTTTTCTGCCCTTACATTATGTCTTCCAGAAGGTGAACTGTGCCTCCACTGTTACTGTATTCTTTTTAACTCTGGTATTCCTATCAGTCTTCGCCTTTTCCAAATTGTCCCACCTGTCTTGAACACAGGCTACTTCACCCCACAAAGTCAATACATGACCCAGCAGCCCACCAGGAACCAGAAAGAAGTGGATCTCAGCTATGGCTTCATATTCAAATCACCTGAGATTCTTTTCAAAATCTTAATATTTGGACCAAGATTAGTGATCTCAGCTTCTTGAGACAAACAGGGTCATTTTCTGAGATCCTTGCAGGGCAATTTCACCTGATTTCTCTCTCATTAACTATTATTTACATCTAGATTATAAAAACTACAACCAGTAAAGCTGCCTCACTAATTATGATTTCCAGTAGTTTATCCTTTTAATCTGTTTACCTCCCTGTAGAGGCCATGAAAAATGTGTTAGCTGATAGAACAGGAAGCCCAGGATTCATAACAGCCAGAAGTGACACTTTGGGACAGCAGCCTTATTCTCAGTTTGGAAGGGAAAAGAAATCTTTAGATTTAATTTCTTCTCCTAGATTGTAAGTAGCCCTTAAGATGCCTACACAGCCTGTGCCTGTATCTGACAGGACTGAGACCTGTATCCCAGGGCAGGCTGACACCAATCTTAACTTCTCTGGAGGCCAAAGAGGCCTTTTGAAATTGAGCAGAAAATTACCTGGGTAACCCATTAAACAGCAGGAGCCTTTTCACTTGAGCAATCTCCTACACGGGTAATTGTCTTTGGGGATGAAATCTTTGCTTAACATCACACACACAAAAAAATGACTTCCTAGGCTAAATGTGTTCACTATAGAAAGAACAACCTGGGACAACCAATTTCTTTCATAATTGTGACAGATGTCTTGTCTACTAGCACATGTCCCACAAACCTGTCAGAAGTAATATACAATGTCCATCGATTTTCAGGTTGATCTCAGAACTAAACCAAAGCATGTCTTTAGGATGTACTATAAAGGGTAAGATCACAAGGGACTCAGTAGAGATGGGCTTACTAAATGAGATAATAACACAGATATCAATACAGATCATCATCTACATAAAATGGCCGGGAATGCCACATGCCATGTGCCAGTGTGACAGGTCTTCGTGATTTTCTTTCCTAAACTGACATATGTTGCTCATGGCTTTTAGTTTCAAGCCATGCAAATCTAAAGCTATGTTATTTAAACAGAAACACCTTATAAGAAAGCAAAGTCAATCGTTACCTTTCCAGAAGACTCTGAAAACCAGAGAGGGTCCCCATCAGGGGCAGCGGAACACAGTCTTGGCAGGAGATAAGAGGAGGATTCTCTTCCAACCCCTCCCAGGATGCTCCTGAAGTCGTTCCAACTGTTGCCTCTGCTGGGAGAGAACACTTCTGCGAGTGCCTTGCCAGTCACCCGTGATCATGCTGTGCACTCCTTACTGCTTCTCGTGTTCGTTTTCCTTCTTAGTCTGTGCAATGCACTTGAGCCAGTGAAGGGTCTGCCTGGCCCCAGCCCTGAGACAGAATGCATGATCCAGCACCTTGAACACAGCTTAGAACAGAGCTGCACTTGGGAGGGGTGGCAGTGGGGTAGGATGGAGGCTTTTCCTCCACATATGAAAAGTCAAAGATGCAGGCCAGTTGTAGAGGAATGCTGCTGTCCTCTGTTCTGTGCTGCTTCACTGTGGGGGCTACAGAAAGGTGCCCACTGGTCACTGTGCAACCCAATAGCAGAGTCAACTATGGAAGTGAAAAGTCATGTCTAGAAGCATTTTTACAGCTGCATACTCTTAAGATTTGTATAGATTTGGGGTATTTGGTCATTTTTAAGTAATTCAGCTGTACTGTTTTGCAAAATTATTAGTATACAATGGATTCCAAAGAGCTAATCCTTTAGCAGTTTGAGAATCACTCATTGGTTCTTACCATGTAAATGACTGGTTTATAATATGTATTTTAGAAGGTAAATTGACTTTCATCTGGTTCTATAGCTATAGCCCTACAACCCTGTGAGACTAATACAAGTTTTAGTTTCCCTTTTGGAGATGAGACATATGGAGACTAACTTCTCAAACAGTCCAGCTCCATAACTTTTACTTCTATCTACTGAACCACATCTCCTTTGTATGACATTTCCTATGCAAAGGCACAGAAGATAACTCAGTAGTATTCAGTTATAGTTGAAGGCCAAGTGTATTGATTTGCCAGATCCACTGGTCTTGTGCTAAGTAGGCTTCTGTGTCTTCTCAGTAGATTTCCAAATACAGCACACCTAAGACTTCAGAAGTTGTGCACCAAGAGTGCTGGGTCAAAGTTATCTGGGGTTTCTTGTCATAAGAATTTCCCAAAGATGAGTGTTGCAATGCCTGTAGTGTTAGGTGCTCTCTTGGACCTAGACCAAACTGGTGTCAGGGGGGAGGTACTTTCTCTGGTGTCTGACTTGTCTAAAGTGGGATTGCATAAAGCAGGACATATCTGTTCACAAAAACCAGGAGTCAGTCCAGTCCCTCACTCTTCTTAAATGGTAGAGATTTCCATAAAAACTATTTCACACTTGGCAGAAGCCACTAAACAAAAAAATACATCAGTATTCTCGGGAAGAGAGTACTAGAAATCAGTCCTATGAAACCAAATGGTTTTAATGCGATAAGTACAATCTCTTCTCATTCTCCTTAGAAGAAAATCACAGTGTGTGGGCACAGAGCTGACTCTAAAGTCACTTACTCCTTGAACAAATCACTAAGGCTAAACTGGGGTCAAATTATTGAATTTTCTAAAAGGAATCACATCAATATGCAATCACCAGGCAAGGTATTTCTACCACAGCTTAGTGCAGCTCAATTTTCATCATGAAAAATAATACAGAATATTTTAATGCATGTATTAATTATATGTACATTCTGATGTATCAGTCCAGTAATCTTGGAAAAATCAATAAAATGGGGCCTAGCCTGCCCTCTCTTAGTTTTAGGAACATTATCAAAAATGATCTCAGTTTTCAAAATGGCAGCTATGCCCAAGAATTAAAAATTTTTCATCATAATTAAAACCATATTTTTCATATTTTGTTCATATGCTAGGGCACACACTTCAAGCACTGGAGGTAAATAGATGTGTTACGTTTCCACTGCTGTGAAAAACACCTGAGAAACACACTGTAAAGGAGGCGAGACTGGCTCACTATTTCAGAGCTTTCAGTCCGTGCTCACTTGACTTCATTGTTTCTGGCCCTGTGGGCATCTCATAACAGCTGGCAAGGACAGAAATAGGTGGAGGAGCTGTGGTCCTTCGGAGGTATACCCCAGTGCCTTCATTTCCCCAAATAGTACCACCTCCTAAAATTCTCACCGCCTCCCAATAGTTCCATGAGCTGAAGACCACGTTTTCAATGTACAAGTCTTTAGGGGATGTTCTATTTCCAAACTAAAACAAAAGGAAATATAAGGATTATTTTATTCTACATTTTTGATGTTAGCTTAATTGCTGTCTTAGTATAGGCATTAAGAGTCCAATGAAAGTGCAGAGAATTCAGAAGAATGTGTTCTATCTTTTAAGGTTTTGTTTTGTTTAGTTTTTCTCAGAGCAGACATTTGCCTCAATGTTACTGACAGTAAAGTCAATGGTTTCTAAATCAATGTATAGAAAAACTGTTTTTTACTAAACGGGGTTTTTCCTGCATTGTTATCTAATCCCAACCAGGCTTATGCACAATACTGTCTAGTTGTATAAGTAATGCACTTTATAACTCCAAATGGAATGCTTACCACTCCACAGGGTGCGAGACAGGCATTATTATTATGGAAGAATTTTAGCATGTCCAAGATGTAGTTGTGAACAGATTAAGACCAAGACCACTGCTGGCCAAATTACCCTTCTGTTGGGTCATTCAGCTTTGCTGAAAATCTGGAGGAAATTTTTCAGTGGATAACACAGGACAGAAATATATGACTGCTGCCTTCAATCTATTTAATTTATAAAAATCATGTCTTTTTAGAGGCTATTCCAAGCAGAGACCATTTGATCTTAAGTATTATACTATACTTCAAGTGTATATGATGAGTCAAACATGGATAAGTACCTGGTATATGCTTATGAAATTAATTTTGTATAATATAAGCAATAATAATCCATCTAACTGCATCTTTCTTATCTATTATTTTGTTACAGAAACAGACAAACATAATTAAATACAACTAGAACACATTAGCCAGCACTGCTGCCATAACGTACTGGCTGGGAGGTTCAACAATGGAACTGTGTTCTTCACAGCTCTGAAAGCAGGAATGTTTGAGTTCAAGGTGCAGCTGAACTGTACCTTCATGTGGCAGCCTCTTCCCCAAGCTAGTAGGTTTTTGCCAGGAGAATGTGAAAGAGCCCTCTGGTGTTTGTGATAAGGACACTAATCATATTTGACCTTATGACCCAACTTTAACCCTAAATACTTCCTGAGAAGCCCCATCTCCAAACGCAGACACACTAGAGATTAGGGCCTCAACATACAAAATTTAAGGAAATTAAACATTCAGTACATAACAAAGTACATACAGAAAGCATTTTATGTACAAATGTATTCAATGTAGAATGCCAAAACATGAAATTCTAGATAGTATTGAAGAAAATGCAGTTTTGTACGTCAGAAATTCAGGTGATATAAAGTCTTATTCCACTGAAAAACAAATTTACCATTTGGATCACAGTGAGTTTAGCAGATATTTTTTTTTTTTTTTTTGAGACAGAGTCTCACTTTGTAGTTTAGGCTGGCCCTAAACTCACTGTGTAGCTCAGGCAAGCCTCGATTTGAGCAATCCTCCTGTCTGCCTCCCGAGTGCTGGGATTACAGGCTTGAGCCACCAAACCCGGCATTTGTGGTATGTGGTACTGATTACCGTGGTTGTGGCCACCACACCCTGTATTGTTGTATGTGGTTACCGGGATCGAACCAGGGACCCGGCATTTGCCAGGCAGGCGCCAGAACCACTGAGCTAAATCTCCAGTCCAAGTTTAGCAGATTTTTCTAGAATAGAAGTCATGAAGTCCAAATTAAGATATTTTTATCGGGGAAAATAGTGAAAACAATGTGTAATAAGTTTTGCATACATGGGTTTAATGTTTTTTAAATTCAAATTCCGCCATATCCCAGCACTTGGGAGGCTGAGACAGCAGGATAGCTAGAAGTTGTGGCCAGTCTGGGATACATAGTAAGTTCAAAACTAGCCTAAACTATTTAGAGCAATCCTGTCTAAATGAAACAAAACAAAAATGAAGCTTCTAGATTTGGATGTATTGGCTGCTCATTGCTATGTAACAAGTTACGTAGATAGCGTTTTTAAAAGCACTTATTAACTCACCTTTTCTGGGCCAGTGGCTGGCCCAATCCAGATGAATTACCCTTTGGCCCCACCAGTGTCACGGATGGTGGTCAAGGTATTGTGTGGGGTTATGTTTATCCCGAGGCTCATGGAGTAAAACACCCAGTGTACCCTCACTTGTTTGCAGGATGCAGTTGCTTCTGGTTGGAGGACTGAGGCTTTCAGTTCCTCACAAACTGCTGGCTGGAGGCCTCTCCTGGCCCCTTCACTGTGGGCATCTCCAGGGGGCCATGCCTAGCATGACATCTTGTCTCATTACAAAGAGCAAGTAAAAGGCAAGAATGACAAAGCAAGCAAGAGAAAAGCCACACTCTTAGAAAACAATATTGGGAAAGAATTCTTAGCCAATTTTCTCAGACTGCATTTTTTTTTTTAATAAGAATGTCACTAAATCTAGTCCACACTCAAAGGGAGTTAACTATAGAAGCATGTGAATAGTAATAGGTAAGATCCCAGGGACAAAGTCACCAGTGGCTACTGGTTCCCATCTAAGTAGCAACTGAGTGAAAGATGGGAGATCAAGGAAACACTGATGCCCCCAACATGACTTGCCTCTATGATGTTGAAAATGCACAGACCATTGTCTTTCTCAGTACTTGGCTGTATTGTATAACTATATATAAAGTCACACATAGCCAGTAAAAGTTCTCATTGCCTGTGGTCACTTTTTAAAATGTCTTTTTTTCATTCTGTGTGTGAGTGAATCAGCACTGGCATGCAGGAAAAATGGAGAAGGACACCACCCAGACATGGAGGTGGATATTCAGTGCCAAGCGAGCCTGGAGATGTGCGCCACTCTCAGTTCACACAAATCACTGGGAGAACCACCAAGAGATCCTCTTGAGTGGTCTTCATGCTTCCCTGTGCATGTGTGTGCATAAAGATGTGTTAGTGTGCACATGAGTGTGCATGTGTGTGGCCGTGTGTATTTCCACAGTGAGATCATAGTGGTGCAAAGGAGCTGTGTCCCAGTGGGTGGCCTTGTGTATTTACCTTGGTTCCTTCTCACTGTGGCCAAAAAACTGGGCAGAGGGACTTTTTTAAATTGGAGAAGTCTAAATTAGCCCTGTCTCCAAAAGGCATTTCCTTTCTCAGAAGTATGTTATTTTCTTTTTTATAAACAGCAACCAGTGCATGCTGCTCAGTACATCTACAAAGTTATATTTTATCTTCAATTAGAGGCTAATTTCAATTATCCCTATTTTGCCCCTTCATTATGCTGGTTTATTGGTTATCATCCTGCCAATAGGGCTTTTCACCCCGTAAACCGAAGATCTTCCACTTTCCTTAATTAGCTGGGTACAACACGGCCAAGGAGAAAATCCTTTTCCAATAAGCTCGGATGGAACTTTGGAAGCTGTGTGCATGTTCACCCATGTGCATGTGTGTGCAACTCAGTCTTCTGGGGATATACTTTCTAAGAGCAGTGGCTCACAGAGCAGCACTCATGGCCTGACAGCTTCCCAAAATGCTTTGAAGTGCTGTTAAGATTTCTTCACGTTGAACACATCCATCGTGGCTCACCTTCAGTGAAAAAGCCAAGCTTTCTTTGCTTTGGGGTGGACAGTGGAGAGAGTAAGTTTAGCAGCACGAGGGGCAGATAAATCATTTTTTTTTCTAAACAAAGGTCTATTGCACTTTTAAATGTAGATCTCTCATAATTTTTAAAAATCGTTTATATATAGCGATGAACCTTATAAACAGTGCAGCCTAGTCAAGACCATGGTTTTCTCCAATTAAAGGACTAGACTTGACAAGACCACCAATTGTTCTGTTGTGTTTTGGAAGCTCGATCCAAGTTTACATTTCCAGCCAATGTTTCACTCCTTATGTTTATGACAGCACAAAAGAGCAAACTCTGGGAATTTCTCAAGGGAAAATGATGGCAGTCTGCACGATCGCCGAGGAGAACGAGGCAGGAAAACATGTGGAGTGGAAAGCAGGAGAACGGATGATCCCTCCTGGCTTGACAGTTAAATCCCAAACTGGATTCTCGCGCATATCAAAAGTGAACATATTTCCAGTGTTTGCACATAGGAAGGAATTGCCAAATGGAGATTTAAGTCTGAGAAAGTACCACAACATCAACCACTTGCACAGCTGTTGTTGAAAGTGGCTCCAACCCATCCTGACATGTCTAGCAAATATAAATATTGGCCACGTGCATTTCTAGCCTTTCTTAAGGGATGTCCCTGTTAATAGCAAGCTAATAAACACCTTACTAAATATACTTATTGGAATATTAACTCTACCACCCATGATGGTTTTCATACTGTGATCCGTGTATAGCCAGCCATGCACAAAATAGCTCTTTTGTGGGAATTAGAAAGTATCTCGTGTGGCTATCTTGGTAAACTCAAGATGCTAGTCTATGCATTAGCAACCAGTGAAATGACTTTAAACATATTTTTCTGTTTTCAATGGAAATAAAGAGATGGAAGTGTTTAAAAATAATGGCTAATTCTGGGATTCTCGGCTTCCCAAGGGCTACCGTGTTCCCTCTCTCAGCGTCGATCTGCCTGACGGCATCAGTTGTTGAATCTCATGTGTCTGGACTGATAAAAATACTGCAAGGCCTTGAATGATTTTTCTCAAAAATCTCCTGGCTGGCCAGTCTGAGAGGCAAACGGAAGTTGGAGATGTTAAAAAGTACTTCCATAGTAACTAAAACTAATTGACATTGTATTTTCACAGAGGACCTTGACCACAACTATTCACTTTGCCTTCTAAATTCTTCTGAACTACACTCTGTGCTGCCCTTTTAAATTCTGCCTTAAACCCTAGTACTAATACTTTCCAGAAGTGCCACTTGAGTTTAGTGTTTGTTGATATTTTGATCCCATATAAGTAATTTCAGAGAACTATTTCATCAGGTTTGGAAAATAAATCTATCAGGCAGATGAGGTCCAAGGCAAATAACCTGTGCGCATTATTTTCAATGCCACTCAGGCAAATTTTCTTCTAATTCATAAAAGATGGCAAAACTGGTCTTCAGCCTTCTGAACCAATACTGGTCAAGCAATACTGAAGCAGATCCCCTCTCTTAAAGTTGCTCCTTTTTTCACACCTTTGGAGCTGTCAGGACTTTGGTTTATCCACCTTGTAGATGGTCATGATCAATTTGAGCAAACAAGCAGGAAGAAGTGATAAAGAAGGGATTGATGACCTCCTGGAGAAAATGAAAGGTTAAACCACTGAAAAGGAGCATGTGTGTGCTGAAATTAACCCACAGTTGGTTAAAGCCAATGGGACCCTCCCTTTAATCTCCAAAGTTCAGGAACAGCACATGCAGAATTTATTCTTCTCTTCAAGAAGTGGCCACCTATCTTTCTTGATATGCTCTAAAGCCCTTACATCTGAGATTCAAATAATACTTTTTTCTTTGTGATTTATCAAGCTACTAGCATATGAATTCTAAGTGGTTTCATTAAAAAGTGGAATCCCATGTTGATTAAAAATTACTGCGCCAAAGAGACTTCCTGAATAAGCCAAAGCAAGGGAATACAGGAGTATTGTGGTGTTTTGGAGTTAAAACAAAAGAAACTACTTATGGTTCCAATCTGCTGAAACTCTCATTAAAGATGCATAGGTGGTGTTCAGATTCCCTGGCCTAGTGATTCTCCACCTCTCTCCCACATCTGAATACCAAGGAGCTTTGAAAAACCCCGTGACTATGTGTACATGATCCACCAATTAAACCATCATCTTGAGAGTAGAATCCAGATGTCAGTGTTGTTTTAAAACTTCCCAGGTAGTTTCAGTGTGCAACCAGGTCTGGGAATTGGTGCATTAGACTGTAGGTGCATGGCTCTGTACTTTGAGCTTTTCTGTCCTAGGATACATTCACTCTTTCCTTCCACAAACAAATGATTATTCCACAGCTACTCCCCACTGAAAACTAAGACTAAGACTTGAAAAGTCAAGCAACAAACAAATCGCCCAAAATACAGGCCAATGCTATAACTCAAAGCAATTTCAGAAGTGAAATGGAAAGAGGATGGACTTTACTCTAGATCTGAAGTGGATTTCTCACCGCTCTCACCGTGCTGACTTTAGCGTGGACAAAAGGCTTCTCCCAACACCAGCTTGCATTTCCTCTGTCAAGAAGAAAAGAGAACACTGACAGAGCTCAGCTTTTTTCCAAAGATGATCTGAAAATGGAAATCTGGGAGACTCCAACAAGAATTTCAGCTCATTATGAATCCTACCATTGACTATAAGCTATGTACTATAAACAAATTCAGGAGATCAAGAGTCAATAATGTCTGATAATATGATAGTATTTGTAATAAAATAGAATTACTTGAGTAATGATATTTTAAAACATTTAGATGTCCGGACAGCTAGAAATAGCTTTGAAAGTGTTCAGCTCTATCATCTGTAGAGAGAATTCAGTTAGATTTTCAACAATTTTTATTTTCTCCTCCCTTTAAATTCTAATCTGCCTGGGTCAAGGTAGTGGTTTCTGTTTATATTAAACAACTGTTCTGCCATTTAAAATTTAGAAAAGAAAAAATTCCAAATACAGTTTTTTTATTTTTATACTTTAGAATTTGACTACTCGACTTTTTAGTAATTCTGTATTTTGTTTACAGTATACTCTATCCTATGAAGTACAGGCACATCAGGAAACAAAAGACAGAATCCGTTGAGTTCACAGTCCAGTGGAGAGAGACCAAAATTTAAAAACAAGATAGAGACATGGCAGACTCCTATAATCCCAGCTACTTGGGAGGCTGAAGAAGTAGGAGGGCAATTCAAGACTAGCCTGGGTACCTTGGAGACTTGATTTGAAAAATAAAATTAAAAAGTTTGAGGACATGGCTCAGTGGTAGAATGTCTGCCTCGCATGTGTGAGGCCTGTGTTCAGTCTGCAGCCTCCAGAATATGTATAACTTAGTACACTATGTGGAAAGTGCTGATAAGTACCTTGGAAATACGTACAATGTAGTAAAAGAAAACATTAATTTAGGAGACCACTGGAAAAGACAATAGACACTACTGCTTGGAAAGTCACTGAGAAGTGATCTCTGAAACAACAGAGAGCACCTTCAGGGCTAACTGAAGAGAAATGAACTCAGGCGCCATGTGCATAGGTGTGAACAGCTCCAGGGACAAGCCGCAGTGAGAAGACATCACCAGCTCATCCCTCCGGGGGCTGAGGGAGAGAGTGGTGATGTTTGGATCCAGCAAGGCCCATAGCCCAGGGAGAGAGCATACTTTACAGTTGGCCACACATCAAGACACTGAGCCATGGCTCAAAGCACCCAGCAGGAAGGGAATAACAGCAAGTTACAACAGGGCATTGATTTTTCCCTGCCTCTTCCTGCTCTGCAGCCCTCTGACAGTGCTACCAGCCAAAAGCTACAGAGCAGGAGATCAGTTCCTAGAGGTCAACCTACTTTGGACAGAGCAGAGAGCCAGGAGAAGACAAACGCTGGCAGCAAATGGAGTGAGCCGCCCAGGTTCTGTGAACAACACGTGAGCTATCGGGTGGGCCTTGAAGGACGATGCAGGCTTGTCCTGGATCAGCAAGAGGGTTGCTGATCTCAGTGAGCAAAGGGAAGGCATGGAAGAAAGCCGGGTCAGGGGGAAGAAGAGGCAGGCAACACAGGGTTGTGTATATTCTGAAAGGACACCATTCTTGCTGCAGCTGAAGGGAGCTGCAGATGCAGCTGGACATTTTAAGAAGAGCAAGAATGTGAGTGATATGTGGAAAATAGTATCCCCAGGGCCTGGGCTGGAAACTGCTACAGCCACTGAGAGACGGAAGCATGCCAGGGGGAAATCATGGTGTCTCAGTAAGGTGGCAGCAGCAGAGATCCTGAGAAGTGTCAGAGAAACTGAGTCACGGTTCTTTGGGTTTGCAGTTTCATCATTTGAAGGCCTGTGGTATTTCTGACCCATTCATGAGCATTTATTACTTAATGACTTAGTGCAGAGTATGAATTCAAGTAGTTCCTTAGCTCAAGGGAAGGAGTGTTTCTGAATATTTATTATGTGCCAGATTCTTCCCTGAGTGTTTAACCTGGACTCTTTCTTTTCCTTTTTGCTTTGGTATCCACTATGAGGAGTCAAGGCTTAGGAACTTGAAAGTGAGGTCTCCATACTGGGAGAAGCAGAGTAGAAATCAGTCTGACTTCTCAATTACTGGTGGGTTTTTTTTTTTTTTGCATTATTTGACAAACCCCTTTTCAGCACTTCTTTCAGAGGCTGCTGGAAAATTATGAAAAACTGAATGCCAAAGTTCACTTGTAGTACTGAATAGCCAGAAACGAGCATCATGGTGTAACAAATTAGTACTGAGTTTATGAGCACAAAATGAGTCCTGTGGGGCCAACTAACTCCTCACCTAAACAATTCATATGAATAGTGTAATCAGCACACATAAAAAAGATGACCAGGTATGCTGAGTACCTATTAAATTTGAGGAAACCAACTGTTTAAAAGCAGGGCCTGAATATAATGATTTTAACTTGAATTCTAAATGTGTTTCCATTTACAGATTGCAATTGAAAAATTACAATGTAAGGCATTCTTTTTACATTTCTAACGCACCATCAGGCTGAAACTGGTTGAGGTGGCATTGTCCAGTCATGATGAAAATAGATTCATTCAAATATTTCATATTACAAATTCTATTTGTGTATATAATGGTGCAGAATGAATTAGATTAGTTCCTTCCATTGTACCATGAACTGAAGTGATAAATAAACTCAGTCAACAGCCCAGTAAAGCCATGATCAAATTTCCATCTGAGCAAAAGCCCAAGCCATCAGGTAAGGCTAGGGAGGAAGTGTGTGCCAACCTTCAGAAGAGCTACTGCTTGGGCCCTGACTGACAGGCTTTGCAAGGCATGAGTTATACTCACAGAAAGGGATTGCAGGAATATTTGGCTTGTGGTTGTAACACATAACTGTCTCTAAAAGAACACTTTTATAGCAAAAATAAATCTTGACAACATTTTCGTTCTCAGGTGTACTGACATTGTCTATCTACCTACTGGTGGGAGCACAATCAGTAAATACCAGCGACAAACATCACAAATATGTTCAGTTGTTGACTGAGCACCGATATGCTACCTTCTGTGTGAAATTGTACTTCCGCACATATTTCATACTTATGATTTAGAAGAGGGTTTACCTAAAATCTATGTGAGATCCTTTCTTAGGCAAGAGTTCTGCCACATACTCCACAGGTGTGTAAACAGGTGTGTAGTATCTTGACACAAAATTTATGAGACACTGATTCTATTGTTATTAATACTCATGAAAAGGTAGACTCACAGCAAGACCCACCTGGATTCTGCCCGTCAGCTAACCCCTGGTTTACTTCTATTTATGCCAACAGACCTAGGAAGAAATTCAAATGATATTTTAAGCTTTTGTTGTTATTAGATTGGCTGGAGTTGACAGTAACTTTTTAAAAAGTGATAGCCAGTTGCTAGATGGAAGAGCACACACCTTCAAAACAAGTCCACGGAAGGTTTTAGGGATTTGGTTTCACCACGTGAATGTCGCCTACATGAATTATGCATGTCTAGAAGTGAATTACCAGAGTCTGAAAATCAAAGCAGTTATGTTGAAGCCCCTCAAAACTATCAACACCCCCATGTAATTCTGTCCTGTTTCTTCTTCTGCCTACTATCTGGGCTCAGAAAGATATATATTGGAATGTTAATATACTTACTTTTTCCTGGATTATAATCACTTTTCAGCTATATGATAGTCTGTCTTTTCTATCTGAGCATATATTATTTATATAATTAGGATTTCATGAAACTATTTAAAATTTTTTTAAATCTAGTTCATTTCAAAGGCAAATAAACTAAGTTCCATTCTAATCAAAAAACATATGGAATAGTTTATAACTGAAACTCAGAAAAAGTCTTAAAGATACTTGAAAGTACTTCTAAATTTATCAGCAAAAATAGGTGTGAAATTCAAATATTACAAGAAAAGAACGTCTTTAAGGTGGGGACTGAACATTGAATGGGTGAGCCTTTTGTAAATGTTGCTCTGAATTCCCTTGGCTATAAGGATGGTCACATACATCTGATGGTTGTGGCCTCTTCATGTTACTAAACTCAAGACCAGTTTGTGAGCTGAGCAGAGACAAGTGATTCATTGAGCCTCCACTTTGACCTTAAATAGTTAGGTCAACAAGGTGAGAATTTAAACAGAGGGATACTAAAATAACTGTCCTGTCACCTTCTCCTCACTTCTGAAACCTACTCCAAGTGGATCTGATAAGAAGCCTCTTCTATTACCCATCTCATTGTTCCCGTTGTGTGATGACAGCTGTGTTAGTTAGTTGTCTGCTGCTGTGAGAAGATCAAAGGAAGGGAAGACATGCACCTGTCAGACGCATTCTCCCAGCGAGCCACCTTCTCCTACTGGACCTCACCTTCTGATGTTCCCACTTCCCAGCAGCAGCACGGGTACCTGGGGACCAATCCTTCAACACTCAAGCCTCCAGGGCCATTCCAGACCCTAACGATAACACCATTCTGTGTCATGACTCTGGAGGACACACGGTGGCGCATGCCGCAGCTGTCCAGCTGGTGTGTCCACATCGCAAGGAATGGGCTGAACTCCTGCCCGGTACTTCTTTCACCCTTTGAAATGCAAATTTCCTGGGCAGATTCCTCAAGCATCTGTTGTTGACAAACATCAGAAGACTGTAGGCCTGTCGCAAAGTTACTGCTTACTAGTTCTATGCCTTAATAACTCAATCCAAAATGGAAAAAAAAGAAGAACCTGACTTGCCAGCCAAAAAGAATTAAGTCTGGGGAGATATAAAATATCAAATAGTGCTTTGCAAACTGCAGTGGAAAATGCCAGTCTCCCAGTTCAACACAACTTTTGCAGGATCTTCTAAATTCAAAGTATCTGTTGGGTCTTTTCTGAGATGGCTCAGCTTGATACTGTAGGATAGGAAAAGAAAAACTTGAAGGAGGCAAATCCAAAGCCTTTATTTATGCCATTTATTCAGCAAATATGTATCATGTTTGCTTCCTAATGTGAAGGACTTTTGTAGATGCTGGAAAATAGCTATAAACAATGTAACCAGGACACTCTACTGAACATCCACTGCATTCTACTGAGCAGGATGATAAATAATGCTTTAATTATGATAGAAAGGGCTGTGATGGCACAAATGAGGCATGCATCCAGGCAGCGCTTCATGAAGGATACTTCATTTCAAGTGAGACTGGAAATGATTTCACAGCTACAAGGTCATAAATTCACAAGAATAAGAAGGACCATGGGAATCACTTCTCGGCCTTTTGGCTAAGATCAATTGTAGAAGGACCATGGGAGAACCCGGGTACTATCTAGGAGTAAGGGAACTGAAGTTATGCTCTGAGAAATAGTGGGTACTTCAGTTTGTCTGGAAGTTAGGCCATGTCAAGGGAGGAACTAAGAGGTTGAAAAATCGCATCGACATCCCAACAGTTAAGAAGTTGATTCTGGATACAGCGCTCAATAGTGGAACCCAAGGGGAAGTTACTGATAACAGAATGGAAGGATGGCAAGTGTGTTTTAAGACCGATGCACTGTGGACGGATGAGAGCTGGAAGAAACTGAAAGCTGTGAAAATCATTGAGAGGAAGCGCTGTACCCGTGAGCCACAGCCTGACCCCAGTATTCCTCAGTGCCTCTGTGATACTGCAAGGCCAGAATGACAGTGGAATGCACTCGTCGTGGAAATCCAAACACAGGAAAATGAAGATACCTAACCTGAGTTTTCCATTCAAATGCACCTCAGCCCTTGTGGATCCATGAGTCACACTAAGTCAGCCCCAACTAGGATCTTCCTGAGCTCGGACTTTTGTTCAGGCCACACCTCCTAATCAACTCCTCATGATAGAGTGACACGTGACTCAGCCTGTTGCTCCCCAGACCTGTTGAAAATGCTGTTGAGTTACTTGAAACTGCGGGAGAAAGAGAGACAGAGACAGAGACAGAGAGACAGAGAAACCACGAGCAATAGGAACCTACAAATGTGGCAACGATGTCTAGCAGCAGTGCAGTGTCAGACAGCACCTTCACTGCTTGATAGACACAGGGTGCTTATGTGTGTGTGTCACAGACAGAAGGAAAGGGAGAGACATCCTACTTGTCATCGGTATAAAATGAGAGAAATGAAGAAGAGTGTATCCTCCTCATCCACCATTCTCATGGGAATGATTGTGCACTGATTCCAGTGAGATTGTTCTTAGGCACAGAAATGTGAAAAATGTTTTATGGCAAAATTTAATTTTAACCTCAAGCTTAAAATAAGTATTAAGGAATACAACTCTCTAAATAAAATAGATTCCATAGATAGATGGACAAAACTCAGTGTATTCTTGTCGGGGGGATGGGGACAGGGTCTCTCTTTGTAGTCAGGCTGGCCCTGAACTCACTATGAAGCCCAGGCAAGCCTCAAACTCAGCAATCCTCCTGCCTCTGCCTCCCGAGTGCTGGGATTATGGACATGAGCCACCATGCCTGGTACTGTGGTATGTGATACTGATTGCTGGTGGGATTGAGTCACCATGCCCAGTACTATTGTATGTGGTTTCCAGGGAGTGAACTCAGGACCTTGCACTTGCTAGGCAGGAGCTGGAACCACTGGGCTAAATCTCTTGCCCAAACTCAGTGTATTCTTGGCTCAACTAATGCACCATTCCTGCAGAAACAATGTCACTTAGAGTAACGTTCTGAGCCTGCTCAGTATCACCTGTGTTTGCTATGCCATTTCCTCAATTTATTTTCTCATAAGCCATTTCATTGCACCTGCTACCTCCTGCCATGTATTTATGTTTTGTCCAGCAATTGCTATTTCTTGTGGGAAGCTATTTTCCTCTTTCCTTTTTAGACAGGACTGAATAATTCATAGGGCTTTTCAAAGCTATGATTTTATAAGCACATAATATATAGAGATGTATATGCAAGATTTATACATAGAGTTATCCACAAGGGATTGGTCCCAAGAACCCCCACAGCTGCTTAACTTCAGAGTTACTCAAGACCCTTGTGCTGGGTGGCAGAGAACGTACACACCCTCTGACATACTTCTAGTTATCTTTAGATTGCTTATAATACCTAAAAATGTGCATGCTATGTACATAGTTAGTATGCCATATTGTTTAAAGAACATCAACAGGGAAAATGTCTTTATATATTCACTACAGACATAGGGTTTTTTTTTCCAAAATATTTTCAATCTCAGTTGACTGAATCTACGGCTATAGAACCTCTGAGCAGAGCAGACTGATTGTATATAATATATACACACACGTGCTATCAATCATTATAGTATTTTCGGCTCTTAACTTTAATGTTCTGAAACATTGTTCTGCTTCAAGGGTTCTGCTGATGGAAATGATGGGATGTGAGATCATTTACATGGAAAGGGGTTGTCACTGAGATAAACGGATTTGAACAAGCAATCTTTTATAAGCTTCAACTCTGGTCTGAGTGGCTTGAGAAAATAATCCAAGAAACAGAAGATACAAAATTCCCTAGTTTTCCTCCAGCAATTTTTAAGACATGTAGAGCAGCTGTACTGAGGCATTCAACAAAGCTGGAAGGGTAATACCAAAACTTCTGGAGCAAATGGGAGCTATTCAGAGAGGAGCACAAAAACTCTACAAAATGAATCATTAATGTGGAGAAAAAATAGCCAGAGCCCATAATAATCTGCCTTCAAATAGAGTTGAGACAAGGAGGAGATTTAATGGGCCCATTATGAGAACGTTGACAGTGATGATCAAAGAAAAGAACCAATCTTTAGTGGTACTTTAAGATACATACTTTAGAAAATATCAACAAAAGCTTCTAAGTGCATCTTGCTTTGTAAAATTTTGATTTTTTATTAGCACAGGTTTGCCATACGTAATGATTACATTCACTATAGGGAATTAGTATAAGTACATAACCCATTTCAATTATTTTCTCCTTTCCCTTGACTCCTTTTTTATTTTGCCAGCATCAGATCCATTTGTTGATCTTACAAGTCCTTGTAAAGTTAATTATGGCATAAACAGATTAACAACCAGAAACATAAGACAAAATCAAAGTACACTTTTAAATACATTGTCCATGTTGGATTATAATGTCTCTGTTTCTGTTTCTCTCTCTCTCTCTCTCTCTCTCTCTCTCTCTCTCTCTCTCTCTCTCTGTCTCTCCCTGTCTGTCTCTATCTCTGTCTCTGTCTGTCTGTTTATCTCCCTCTCTTTGTGGCCCACATCTGTCTTTTATTTTATTTATTTCACACTTTATTTACATGTTGAGTTTTCATATAATACAAACCATACAATATTGAAGCCCATGAGTCTAGTTTACTTCACTTAACTTTGTGGTCTCAAGGTGCATCCATTTTCCTACAAATGACTTAAGTTTATCCTTCTTTATGGCAGAGTAGTACTCCACTGATGGAAATGTAGGCCTACTCCAAGATCAGTTATTTTAAATTGTGCTGCTATAGCATTCAGGAGGCAAAGGCAGGAGGACTGCTGAGTTCCAGGCTTGCCTGTGCTACATAGTGAGTTCAGAGCCAGCCTGAACTACAAAGTGAGACCCTGTCTCAAAAAAAAATCAGTTTAAATTGTGCTGCTATAAACACAAGTATGCATAACAGCTATAGTATGTCTTTATCTCTTTTGAAAGATAGCTAGAAGATGAATAGCTGAGTCAAATGAAATTTCTAGTTTTAGTTTTCAAAGAATCTCCATACTGATTTCCATAGTGCTTGTTATCAATTTATATTCCTATAAATCATGAAGAAGAGTCCCTTCCCATACACACGCACACACACACACACACACACACACACACAGCCTTACTAGATTTGTTGTTGGCTTATTTCTTGATGATATTCATTCTTTCTGGAGTGAAATGGAATCTCAGTTGTTTTAATTTGCATTTTTTCAAATAGCCACCATTGTTGGCCATTTTTTGTATGTATTGGATGTTTGTATTTCTTCATGTGACAAGTGTCTATTTCAGATGCCCTTTTTAATTGGTCCTTAAATTTGGAGTACCTAATCTTTTTGAGTTCTTTAGATTTTTTTTAGATATTATTCCTTTGTCTGAGAAGTAGCTGGCAAAATATTTCTCATTCTGGAGGTTGTCTCTTCACTCTGTCCATGGTCTTCTTTGTTGTGTAGATTTCTAATTTGATGTAATTAAATTTGTTGGTTCTTGGTATTATTTCTTGTGTAACCAGTGGTCTGTTCCCACAGGTGGTCTTTGCCTACCTCTATGTATTCAAGCGTTTTACCTATTTTATTTTCTAACTTAGTAAGTGTTTCCTGCTCTAACGTTTAGGTCCTTGATTCCTTTTGATTTTAGATTAGTGGATAGTGAGAGATACAAGTTTAGTCTCAACCTTAAGCATGTGGATAACTAGTGTTTCTAGCACCATCTGTTAAAGAGGCGACCTTTACTCCACCAAAGAGAGTTTGCCCCTTCATCAAAGATAATGTGTCTGAGTATGCCAAAAGTTATTTCTGCACCTTCTATTCTGCTGTGCTGAGCCATGAGTCTGTTTCTTTGGCAGTGCCATGTAGTATTTATCACAGCAGCTTTGTATCATAACCTGAGGTCTGGGTTTGTGATGCCCCCTGCCTTGCTCTCATTGCCCAGAATCTCTGTTGTTTTTCTAGGTCTCTTCTGATTCCATATGAATTTTAGGATTGGTTTCTCCAGTTCCATATGGCATGCTATTGATATTTTGACTGGGATCACATTAAATTTGTGTAACTATTTTGGAAGTATGGCAGTTTTGACTATATTCCTTCTGTCTGTCCAAGAAGAGGGGATATCTTTCCTCTTCTGACATACTCCTTGATTTCCTTTCTCAGAGTACTGTATTTCCACTGTAGATATCTTTCATCCCCTTGGTTAGGCAACTCCTCAGTATTTTTTCTTCATGCTATTATGAAAGGTTTTGCCTTCCTAATTTCCCTCTCATTGAGTGTAATTGACACTATTCATTTTTGAGCATGATCTTTGTTTCCTGCTATGCTGCTGAATTTGAGTGAGAGACGTATTTAGTTTCCAGGAGTAGTTTGGTGGGGGGATTGGTGTCTTCTATGGGTAGTATCAGGTCATCTGCAAATAACAATAATTTAACTTCTTCCCTTCCTACCCATATCCCTTTTTTTCTCTTCTTATTGCTCTAGCTAATGTTCTTCATAATTATTGAATAGAGGTGGTGATAGCAAAATCCTTGTCTTGTTCCTTAGTTTAGAGAAAAGGCTTTCAACCTCTCCTTTTTGGTAAGATGTTGGAGATTCATATGTCATAGGTGACTTTTATCAGATTGAGATACAATCCAAACCGAAAGCTAATATGAGGAAGGAAATTATAAAAATCAGAGCAGAAATTGAGACTAAAAAAATCCAAAGATCAATGAAGAGTTGGTATGTTAGGTTAAATAAAGTAAACAAACCCTTAGTCAATCTTATCAAAATAAGGAAAGACCTAAATCTATGCAGTAGGAATGGAAAAGTCAAAATCACAGTGAATCCTTCTGAAATCCACAAGATTATCAGTAGCTCCATTGAAAACCTGTGCTGTGATAAAGTGAAAAATTCATAAGAAATGAATAAATTCCTAGATACATATCAACCAGCAAATTTGAACCAAGAATATATAATACCCTGAATAATGCAATATCAATCAGTGACACTGAAGATGTAATTTTAAAAACTACCAACTAAGAAAGGCCCAGGTATCAAGAAATGCACTGCCAAATTCTGCAGGAAATCTAGAAAGAATCTAATGCCAATACTACTCAAACTCTTTGATATTGAAAGGGAAGCATTATTCCCTAAATCATTGCTCAAAGTAAGTATTACCCTGATTCCAAAACCAGAAAAGAACAAG
Organism: Thryonomys swinderianus; assembly: GCA_004025085.1. NCBI lineage: Eukaryota > Metazoa > Chordata > Mammalia > Rodentia > Thryonomyidae > Thryonomys > Thryonomys swinderianus. The sequence goes on from PVIC010004554.1 coordinate 29,341, forward strand.
AGAACTACGAGCCAATCTCTTCCATGAAAATAGATGTGAAAGTTCTCAGTATGATACTGGCAAACAGAATGCAGCAAATCACCAGAAAGATCAGGCATTAAGACCAGTTAGAATCCATTCCGGGGATGCAGAGATGGTTCAGCATATGCCAATCAAGAAATGTAATACACCACATAAGCAGAAGCAAGAACAAAAATCACACAATCATCTCAGTAGACACAGAAAAAACTTGACAAAAATCCAACATCCATTCGTAAAAAAAATGATACAGAAAATAAGGCCAATCCATCTCCCTTTTCTTCCTTCCTTCCTTCTTTCCTTCCTTCTTTCCTTCTTTCCTGCCTTCCTTCCTTCCTTTCTTTATCTTTTATCCTTCTTTCTGTCTTTTCCCTTTCTTCCTTCCTTCTTTCCTTCCTTTTTTCTTATTGTCTCTCTTTTTTGTGAAGTAGTGTTGATTAACCAAAGAGTCTCACACGTGCTAGGTAAGGGCAAGCAAACAATATCCCAAGCCTAACAAGCGTTTCTCTAGAGATTTTCACATAAAAATTTGCTCCTGTACTGAGAATAACACCAAAGCTAATCAAGAAGCTACTTGGGAAGTCCACATTGTAAGCTCGCTGTGACCCACTTCAGCTTCTCACCATTATCTACTCCGATTCTTGTTTTTTTTCCCCCAATATACAAAGACTGACTCTGCTTGGAGCAACCTCATGTTGTTGAGAGCCCACAAAAAATATTTTCAATTTCTTTCATATTGTGAAATAAATGACAGTAATGCTTTGCGTCAGGTGGTTCCAGAGATGTCCTTGTTTTAACGTAAGACCACGGGACAACATGTTTGCAGACAAAGGTACCTTTTAGGGGAAAGACAAGGGAAGTCACCCTCCTACCTTTTCATTTGCTGACTCTCATGTCCCTTGTTAAGATCAGTCCCTAGTGAAGAGTTGCAAAGAGAAAAAGAAAAATCTACATGTGTTGATGTTCATGCTGGAGGAACTATTTCTGGCACTAGCAGCCAAGCCATGGTGAGAGAGAGGAGGACAGGTTAGAGGCATTAAGTCAGAGAATTCTTCCCTTGGACTTGGAAATACATGAAACCTCCTAAATAAAATACTTCACAATTCCAGGGAAACTTATCACTGTGGGTCCCTTGCAGCAGTCAAAGCAGTATATAAAAATTGAGCGAATAAAGTGTAGGATGTTAAATATAGGCATTGGAGTCCATAACATTATAAATATTTCCAATCAAATAATAAGTCATTCTAGAAAAATAAAGATTGTTATTGTAAAAACTGAAATAGTATGGACTGGCTAAGATGGAGGTGATTTGCTTCAAAGAAAAAGAAAATCTTTGTAATTCTAAGTTCTTGTCTCTGAGTTATTCACAAGCACAGGCACCCATGGCACCATTTATAGACCTCCAGTTTGATGAACAACAGCTTTATTTCACAATCTATAGATAAATTAGATGAAATCATTTATGAAAATAGTTTAATTAATAATTTAATTCTTAATTAGGCTAGAGGGCTCTGGGCACTGAATGAAACCTAAATTCTTTACAAAAATGTGAAGTTGCGGGGCGTGGTGGCTCACGCCTGTAATCCCAGCACTCGGGAGGCAAAGGCAGGAGGATTGCTGAGTTCAAGGCTTGCCTGGACTACATAGTGAGCTCAGAGCCAGCCTGAACTACAAAACGAGACCCTGTCTCAAAAAAAAAAAAATGTGAAGTAGAAAACTGCCTAACTTCCAAATCGCAAGGAGAGAAACTACAGGTCAGAAGTGCTGGTGACTCTAGAAATATATTCTACAGGCCCAACTCCAGTTTCCTACAGCCAGTATCACAGCTCACTGAATTATTAGTCGTTCAGACTATAATGACAAAAATATTGGACACCTGGTGACCTGTACATAACAAAAATTTTTTCTTATTTTCTAGAACCTAGGAAGTCCAAGGCGAAGGCAGGGAAGATTCTGGTGAGAGTTCACTCTCCAGTTCATGCTGTGTCCTCACATGGTGGAAAGCACAATAAAGTTTTCCAAGGTCTCATAGATAGGGCGACTAGGGCTCCACCCTAATGACCAAACCACTCCCAGAGGACTCACCTCCACATACTATCACCTTGAGGATTAGTTTTCAACATAAGAATTTTTCAGTCAAATACTCAATCATTTGCACTGAGTGATGGGTACTGGGAGGACTAAATATTCCCTTGTTAGAGTATGTTTTTAAATCAGTAAGTTGTAATTTATTTCTCCACAAGATTCTTCCCGGAAAAACATGGATCGTTAAAGCAAACAAGAATGTGATAAAACCACAGGCATATCCTATCACTAAGTTTCACATGAAGTATTACCTTCTGAGTGGGTCCAAGACCTGAATAGTTCTCCCACCTCGAAAGGGCTTTGGGATCATACCCAAACAATTAGACCTGACTGCAAATAATTGGATTTGCATCCTTAATGAGTTTTAATCTGTTGGGAGTGCCATGCCTTGCTGTGTATTGTACAGGTTTGTTTCAAGTTAATACCTGTTTTAGAATGCAAGTACCTGAGTAATTGCATCCTTCAACAATTAACTTGCTTTCTTGTGACCATCAGAAGTGATGTGATTAAAGTGAGGATAGATAACTGCATGTCAATAGGACCCATAAACACTCCAGTCCGATAACCCACCACTCTGTTCCCTGTGTAACTTTCGAAAAGGCAGATTCTGTGTGCCTGCCTCTTGTGTTGTTCCCAGGCTTTGCTCTGAGCCTTCAGAGTGCTCAGCAACAGCTTTGTATTAGCTGTCTAGCTTCCACGTGGCTATGCTATTCTCCTCCTCACAACATATGTTTCATATTTGAGATAGATCAGGATGTTTAAAGCTGTGGAACTATTAGTTTGTTTTCCTTAGAGGGCACAGATGCCCCAGCATGTGAAGCGCAAGAGTTCTTAACGTCTCCATTGAAAAGTACTCAGCATTTCATCTATGTCTACACAATTAGTATTACCTAAGTGGTGTAATGTTCTGACCCAGCACGTTTTTGCCATTTGCTGCTATGGTGTTGACTGAAGATAACTGAATAATATACAAGAAGTAACCAAATGATTTGTTTCAAAGGAAAACTGTCCAGATGACTTGAGGAAGTTGGTGCAACTCTAGTTTCCATGAGATAAACTTCCATCCTGTCTGTGGCATGTTTGAGTGGCATGTTTGTCCATGTTTGAATTGAGCATTTAGTCTTTCAGGAAGGAATTTTCCAGCTTCTTCTTGGGGTCTCCTAAATAGATTTCAGGTTGTCTCTGTGCCGTTCAGAAGGAAATAATACAGTTCTTTTGCAAGACCTCTAAATGGAGAAAAACAGTGGAACTGTTTTTAGAAATCCAAAACCCTGTTGTCATTTCTGTCCTTCAAGGTGGATTCCCTGTCCTTCCCCTCTGTTCTCCAGGCAAAGAAGATACAGCCTTTGTTCTGATAAATGTGAGAGGCTCTAAGTGGCAAGTCTGAGCAATTGAGAAGGGCAAACAGCCTAGCGCTGAGTAGTTCCGCCCATCATTTGTCCACAACCAGGACCTCTGGAGCAAAAGTACTAGGAAGGAAAGGCACAGGGGTCACCTCTCAGGTAACCTCTGGAATCCGCCGGCACCAGACCTGCACTCTGAAATCTTACATGGAAGGCCAAGCAAGTCAAATGGCTAAACTTAGTAGTAGAAGCCATTTTGAAACTGTAGACATACTATTTCAGGAATCGAAGAGGGGAGGAAGGGACCCATGTAGGAAAAGAAACATTTCTTTAATGAGCTAACTCCATGTTATTTAACTGAAGGATTCTGATAAATCATGCCAATCTGGAGCTCTTGCTAATTCAGAGTCCGGGAAAAGGGGTGGAGGTTAAAATGTGAATGAAGCTGTCTTCTTCCTACATTTGGACCCCCTCCATCCAGAAAGACCTTGCTGGTTCATCTTGTTTCGTTGTATTCTTTTTTTTTTAATTGAATTCTTTATTGGTACAATTTATATACATCTCAAAATCACATATAACATTGGGAAATTTGTACCAGTATATGCCACAAGTTAATTCTCATTTTTACCCATATCCCTACCCACTCCCCCCTCCTCCCCCCTTTATACATGCTCTTTTATTTTCTTTCTGTATCAGTTTCGTTGTATTCTTAACAATGGCCTTGTATACACTTAAAAACTTTCTTTCCTCCTTCTTCATGCAAACAGAAAGAGGGAGTAGGGCGGCTTATAATTTATTCAAATGTTTGAGGTGGGGTTTTTGATGATTTGAGTTCTTAATTTTGAAAGGTGAAAATTTTAAGAGGTTGCTTTTGTAGAATCTGCTTGAAAGAAGATTAAAAATTTTTTAGTATACTGCTCTTTTCTGCTTCTTATCCAAACTTCAGTTTTTTAAAACTGAAGGCAGTGTGCCAATAATTAATTCAAAGAAACCAAGCACAGGGGGAGGAGATTTGCTTTTGTTTCATCTCTTTGGCTATTTTGCAATGTGAGGATCACAATGCATAGTTGTGAAGGTGGCTGTCTTCATGTAACTTTTGGAGAGTACATTCAAGCCATGGAAAAAGAAGGAAGAATTGGAGAATTAATGGTAATTCAGAGATCTAAGTTTAATGTTGGCATCATAAAATACAGTACCTTGAGTATACTTTATAGTGGTGTTACCTTTCAAAATACGATATACTAGTCTCAAAAGATCTTCATACATATTTGCATATTGATTATCTTGCACATTAATCTTGGTTAAAATGTTCATAAATTTTTACCTAAGAAAATTTCTATTTCATAAGTGTTTGACTATATCTGCCTAGGTTATATTTTAAATAATGAAAACAATGCACAGTCTAATTAACATGACTAGAGAAGAATGTTAAAATTGCAGATATTCAGTCATTCATTGTGGCTTTTGCCTCTCTACACTCTATTTAAGTATAACAATAGTCCATCGCCACATGCTCTGCTGAATTATTTCACATAACCTCACAGAAGAGCTAAGTTCATCATTTTGCAAGGGACTTGTTTCGTCATCTGATTATTGTCCTGCTGCATGAGGCAACATGAAGCAATATTTTATCTATAAATTTTTGTGCCCTCACAATGGCTTGAAATTGCAAAACAATGAAGCATTAAAATTTATTGCCTAATATCAAAGTACATTTTCATATTTTCTTTAAAACCACCTTAAAGGACTTGGTTATTTTACAGCCAAAAAATAGACTAACCTTTTTTCCACAGTCTAGCCTGCAAACAAACTGGCCCAGAATAAGGGTTCAGCCATCTTTGGGACAGTTCTTACTATATTGCATTTTTTTTTTCTTTTGCGGTAGAGGGATGAACTCAGGCCCTTGTGCATCCAAGGTTGTCACGGTACCACTTTGAGCTAAATCCCCAGCCCAGTTCTTACCATATAAACCAAAAACATTTCTCTTTCAAGACTTGCATCTGGTCAGCCTCTGTTCAAAATGAGTGAATCAGAAAACTGCTTTAGATATCGTTGGCACACTTTGGTTTTCTAATGTAACAGAGGGATGTTTTAATGCCAAGCAAACAAATATAATGACAGTAAAAACAGATCTTGAGGAGAACTCAGGCCATCAACCTGCAATATGTCAGTGTGAATGTTAATACTTGCTGGTAAAAATATTTTGAGCCCAGCTTTTGTGTAGGGTGGTAAGCAAAGTGGCCTATGAATGGGTGACTACATGCTATGGATGGCAAGAAGCCAGCCATAGGTGAGATTGCACAGGGCAGGAATGGAGAGAGTGGACCTCAGTTTAAGCCCCTAAGTTGATCTATGTGGCCAAACCCCCGCCCCAAGTCCAATCCATAGGACACTGTCAAACCATAGCCTCCCAGAAGGAAAACAGACCTGTCACCAACTGAGATGAAATACCTCACTATGTGAATTTACAGAAATGAAACAAAAGTCAACATCTTATTTCCTTTATGGCTAAGTACAGGTCTTGAATTTGCTTTAAAAAGAACTAAAAGTAAAAGTTGTCAGAAAGTGATCTTAAGTGGAGATCATCTCCAATACATCAAGTGTATATTTCCTATCTTCCTGCTTCCCGTCCTGCACCCCAGCATCTTAAAAAACAATCCTGTGATTAAGCGGAGAATTTTAAACATGAGTTTAAATGCCTTGTTGTATGATTAGGAACTTATATTTCGATTTGCTTTTCAGGCTTGATGCAAATGCTCTTAAGAGATAGATCCAATAAATATAAACTTCTCAGGGATTTTCTAAAGAGAAACATGACCCAGAAACTATATACCATTGGGTTTGGGTGCATCAGAGAGTTTATAAATATCCACCATTCCTCAGGGATATAATATTACAGTTGATATCCATAGGTTTCCCAGAAGTATTTTGGTTTACTTGAATTCTACTCTGTAGCTGATCTATTATTACTAGTTTCCCTTTTAAATGAGAGCTTCCTAAAAAAATAAGGTAGAGTCAGTGTAGAAAAAACTAAGATGATCAGTCAGGCATTGAGCCCATGATAAAAATCCATCCTGAAAATCCAAGGATCGATTATGAAGCCAGTCTTTGTACTGGTTGAATGTGTCCATTTGGGGGAAAGCCTTGCCCTGCAGGGAAGAACCAGGACCTCCCAAGCAGAGGTTATGAGATTGACTGTAGAAGGCATAAAGAGAGCCCTAAACAAAATGCACCCCAGGTATAATGTGTGCATCCCCCAAGAATCCCACCCTACCACACTGTGAAAAGATCCACAACATAAAAATAAAATACTATCTAAATGAGCTAAGTGCCTTTCTCTGCTTGATAATATAAACATAACAAAATCTTCCTATATATTCTGGGCTTATTGGCTTTCCCCAGCATTTAAAAATGTTGACAGGAAATTTGAATTTATGTTTCTATGGCACTTAGAGCTGCATCTTGCATTTAATAAATATTTTATACTTAAATTTATGTTAAAATTTATATAATTTTGATGACAGAGAGCATATTTTCAAATGAGTAAGGAAATTCAGAGATTTGCTTTTCTTTGCAAACATCCTAATAATTGATCTTTTACATGATCATAAGTTTAGTGAAAATTTCTTGTTTTTCTCACTTGAAAGTTGAATTTAGTATATGTGCTGCCGAAGCGAGCACTGAAAGTTGAATTTATGAGCCAGACTTTTGCTCCCTGTGGAGCTGTGGAACTGAAAATTTCTAGTATCTTTTTACTAGAATCTAAATTCAGTTCCATGCCATCTATTGTACTTTAAAAGATGTAATCATTGGAATTGTGCAGCTATGCATGAGAAAATAAGATTATTGCATTATCCAACTACTGAAGATAGAAAACAATTAAGGCTGTCCTGTGATGTATAATTTAAAAGCTAAAAATTATTAATTCCAAATATTTTTCATGAAATTCTACATGTTTTATCTCTTATCAAGACCAGAACTGGCTCATTTCCCAAACCTTGTGAGACTGTGAGCTCTTTGGAGGACAGATTAGAAAAATACTGGCTCTCCCAGTATCAAAGGAAAGCCAGTTCTGATGATTACTATTGATATGTAATCAGTTTGGAAGGACAAAAAAATTTCCTGTTATACATTAAATAACTAAATATCTACAGAATAGGCCTTAAAATTCTGACCCAGTGTTAGTGTTATTCCTCTTTATTTGATGTGTATTTTCCTATATATTGTTATGAGATGTGAGTGGTGATGGGTAATCTGTGGCAGAAGGTATAATCAGGAAAAAGTACTGTGTGTTTGGCTCTGACACACTTTATGTCTACAGCCTAAGATTCTTTCTGTGTGTGTGTGTGTGTGTGTGTGTGTGTGTGTCTCTTTGAATATCTTCTGAGGAGGATAATATTATTAAACTTTGAGCATGTACTGCCTCAGCCTAAATTAAGAGAAGGAATAAAGACAAAAGGCTTACACAGGAAATGTTGATAATTGCAGAGAGGTTCCAGCTTCTTCAATCTGAAACATCTGGGTCCTCGAAGAAGTTCCCACAAATATTTCCAACTGCAATCAAAAGGAGACTGCAAGGAATTTGCTGTAGTACTCAGCAACAAAGGAGAACAGTCCTGGCATGATTGAATCAGGCTAAAAATCTGAACAAATTAGAGATAAACGAGGCTTCAAGTTGCTTGTACTGTACTGAAAGGAAATATTACTTTGTGGAACATGCTAGGGCACAGGTATATTTCAGTCCAACAGAAGCACTAAAAACAGGTACACAGAGGGAGGATCTGGGAAGACTGGACAGAAGAAGATGACACACGGCCAAAGACTCAAGCGATAACCAAAAAATCACCACTTAATCTGGGGGAAGAGGCTTCTGTGCCTGGAGAATGAGGATGTGTTTCCAGGTGATTGTTTGGAAGAGTCCTGTAGACTTTATTTCCTGGATAGTGCCTCATACAATGCCTGACACACTAAGTTTTTACTAAAAGTTATGGAGAAAACGATATTGGTTTCTGAGGCTGCTATAACAAAATGCCAGAAACAGGGAGCTCTGAGCAACAGCGTTACCAGCTTCACAGTCTTGAGGCTAGAAGTCTTAAGTCTGTGATGCTCCTGTGGGAAAGGTCCTTCCTTGCCCATTCCAGGAGCTTCCTGACGTGCAACAGTGTAGCACCAATCTGCACCTCCATCTTTCTTAGGCCACAGTAATTGCTGAGTGACTGAGTCTCTCTTATAAGGACATCGGGTGTAATGGGTTGGAGTCCACACTATTAAATATTAAATATGCCCAAGCTTCTCCTTCCAAATGAGGCCCTATTCATGGATTCTGGGAGTTCAGAGTTTAAAACGCCTTTTGGAAGCACACCTTTCAACCCATGACCAAAGAAAAGGAACATTCAGTGTGCTATGCTGGGGAAACTGATCCATATTTAGAGAATTAACTTTAAATGCAGAGTGAAGACCTACCACAGAGGTGGAGGACTGGACCTACGACTAGTCAGGAATATCACTTAAGAAGCTGTGGAAAGGAAACAAGAGACAAAGAGAACTCGCTCACATGAAAAGAGTACAGAGAGGAAGGGAGGAGAGGTAAGATATGCTGCCAGACGGAGTGAAGAACAGGAAGGCGAGAGATTTCAGCTTAGGAACCAGACAAGCGGTGATACCATAAATCACAATACAAAAAGTAAGAAGAGCAGTTTGTTTTGCAAAGAATGTTGTTCATCCTTGAGTGTATTGCACAGAGGGCACATCCGATGCGCTTGTCGAGGGAGGACTCGTGCAGCCTTGTTGCATAGGAGTCTCTAGGGCTGGAACTGTTCTCTATCTGGCCTGAGTAAAGTAGCTACTGACCACATGTACCTGTTACACTCATAAAACGTGACTAGTGTGACCGAGGAGCTAAATTTTCAGTTTAATGCAATAAATTTAATTTCCTGAGTACTGAAAGTGCCTTGTGGTTACTAGAGACAACACATTCCTGGACATGTTCATTTAATGTTTGACAGGCATGGAAATCAGTAGATAGCATGGTCTCGACTATGCATTAAGTTCCAGGGTCCTTTGCTCATAGGGAATTCCTACAGCCATAGGGCCACAGCCCCAGCCAGGAACTGAGAGACGGGACATCAGGATGACACTCCAGAACACCAGTATGGAAGGGGATCACATGGGAGGGATCAGAAGGCGGATGCTACAGGAAAAGCCAAAGGGAAAATAGAGTGGCAGAAAACCCAAGAGAAATTTCAAGGAGAGAGAAGTCTACCATATCACAGAAAAAGACTGTATTAAATAAACTATGAGGCAAAATTTGCACAACTTCAATATCCTTTTACCAGTAAAAGCAGCATCCATTTTTTCTTAACTAACAGTAAGTACATTGTACCCCAACCATGAACTTTATTTTTATCTTACTCACACTCCAAGAAATGAAAAGTATTTCAAAGATATGTGGAGTCGAGGGTAAGGAATTTACAAAGTGACAATCGCAGGGAATCTAAAATACTATACCCCTAAAACATAGCTCATAGGAGGAGGGCCAGAAATTTTTTCCCATGAAGTCCTCAGTATGGGTTTTAGCATTTTTAAATGCCTCCACTAATGTTAATCCCACTTTTCACTAATCTGTGAAGTGGGTGGAATTATCTCCTGCTTACAAAAGAGGAGTCTGTGGGATTTCAGTGACTTACCTAACATGATAGTTGCTCAAAGTAGCAAAGACACAGGAATCCAGTGCTGCCTTCCGTGCTCTTCGAAACCTCAACGGTATTTCCCAAATTTAAGATATTTACATTTTTCTGTCATAATTGTTGCCAAGTGTACCCACCACCTAGTGTCCACTTAATATTTTTAAAGTAAACTTAAGTTAGTATTTAAAATCCAAGAATAATATTGCCTTACTTGGAAAACCAGTAATCACTTTTCAGTTGTAGGTGATTTTAAAATAAAATATATAACAAACTATAAAATGCATAACAAAAAGATTAGGAAATGTTAAGAGAGAGCTTAAAATATACTCTGTCCCAAGAGTTTATCTCTTGCTTGTGAAAAATGTGACTTCTAAGAGCAGTGTTACTGTCCAAAACACTTGCACAGCTTCAAGGTATAAATAGTATAAGGACATCTCCCTTTGTCATTCTGGAGATTTGAGAAAGGAAGGTTCTAAGACGTCATCATTTCAACACAAAATAAAGCCAAAAGGCATCTTGTGAATTATGATCCAGGGTTCAGTTTCTTAGGCTACCTGATTTTTCTCTGAGCATAAATTTCTCCAAAGATCATTTATAGATACTTTTCAAGCAGAATCCAAAGAAGCCATTCCGTATACTTCACTGATTTTATTTATGGCTTTTAGAGAATGTGGCTTCGAGACTTCCCAAGTTCTGTTGATTTCCTCTGGCAGAGCTAAAGGGAAAAGAGAACCCAGGCTTAGTTCAAATTAGATCAGACACCGGACAGCACTGAGAAACTGGTGTCCAGGTAGAAAGAAGTAAACAGGACATGGAGCAGATCACATGCTCCGTTACTAGAAAAGTCCCACTGTTCTCATCGGGATTTCACATCAGTCACCACCATGCTTCCTCAGTGGCACTGGTCCACATACCTGACAAAGCAGGTGTTTTGTTCTTAGACAGGGGTCTTAGTCACCAGCTGATCCCACAGACTCTACTTTCGGACTCCTAACAGGAACGCTTGAGTCTAAACAGTGACTCCCTCTGGGCAAAATCCAAGGCTAAACTTCTGTCTACACATTTCTACTTTACAGCAACTTGGGCCTCAAGTTCCTCATTGCTTAATATGATCAGAACCACGTTACAAGAAAATATTTTGAAATAAAACAAGAAGAAAAGTGATCACTCAGAGTGTACTATTTTCTCACTACCTAGGTTTTATAGATCTATATTTTCAAGCTTGAGTTTAAGCTAAGAAAAGAAACCTCACTTTTTATGGCAGTAGTTCTTGACGAGAAAGACAGCTTCTAACGGAAAGTATCTTACACGAAAGTTTTTGGGTTTTGGAGGGGAGAAATTTAGGGTAGCTTTGCAGATTTCAAATTTGAAAGCCGGGTAATGTAAATAGACTTCCTAGAGTATAAACAGCAGTGGTTTCAAAATAAAAACTTGCACAAAACAGGCAGATAGCTAGTTAGAAGAAAATGTGGGTAATAAGCATGTGTGCTAGAGATGCCTTGAATATTTTTGATACTGTACTATAATTACTAAAGATGTAAAATTTCTAGGACTTTTAAAACCATGAGAAACAAAATGTTTATATCATTTTTCTCCCAGAAAAATAGTTATTTTTAATAATTTTTTTTGGAAACAGGGTCTCGCTGTGTAGTTCAGGCTGGCTCTGAGCTCACTATGTAGCCCAGGCAAGCCTGGAACTCAGCAATCCTCCTGCCTCTGCCTCCCGAGTGCTGGGATGACAGGCGTGAGCCACCACGCCCGGCACTGTGGTATGTGGTATTGATGGCTGGTGGGCGTGAGTCTCCATGCCCAGCATTTTATGTGGTTTCTGGGGATCGAACTCAGGACCTTGCACTTGCGAGGCAGATGCCAGAACCACTGAGCTAACCCTCCAGCCCATATTTTTAATAATTTTTACACATTGAAAGTGACTTAAGAAAAAAATGTTTCCAGATTTCATACTTGAAAATAAATTATTCATGAAGCCAAGACTTCTCAGACTTCAAAAAATTCACTCTCAGTTTAGCCAACAGAGAATGTAGCAATATTTTTAAAAAGGGCAATTACATTTATTTTTCTTAAGGCTCATCATTATGTCAAACAAAAATTACATTGATTTTGAGACCATCCAAAAGCATACTAAAAAATGTGGCTTTATTGAAGTTTTCCACTGTTGGGAAGTTCTATGTTGAATATCTCCACCTTGAAATTTTGAAAACTGGCTTTTATTTTTAGACTTAGAAATAAAACTTTTCTACACTTTATAGTGCTGGTTTTTGTGTGATTTGATGCTTGCCCAACAGTCATCTTTTCAAATTACAAGAAATCAGAGATGTCAGAGTCTCTGCTTGTGGAGACTCTTTATTGGGACTGTGACACAAAAGGGAGCTGGTTAGAGGTATCTGCTTCATAATAGACTCAAATGCAGTAACTTCCCCCCCTGGATCTCAGCTGGCGGAAGTGCCAGTGCGTGGACCAATCCTCTCTTTCCTGTATATCATGCTGTATAATCCAAGAATCAACAGCAGAATACTTTAGTGAACTGTAATATTGAATGTCTTTCCTTTTCTCCATCCTTTCCTTCCCTATCTGGACTATTCCTTGCAATGCATTCGGCCCATCTTTCTGAAGACAATAATGTTTTCTCTGTTCTTTTTCCATTTTTTTAGTTATGTCCAGCTTCCTCATGGCATTGGAAGGGGCCACAAAATGTATATGCTGTTGCTCAAGTAACTGCTCATTTCTCCTTTCCTTCCCGAATTGTGCTTCATGGCATTTGCTTGACCCTCTCTTCTGTCTTTCTCAAGTTTAACTTGTTCATAAGTGACAATGTCTCTGTCAAGCCCTTGATTTCATCTTCTCACCCCGCTCAGGCATGTGGCAGGCCTGCATTCTGAGAAATGTGTCATTAGACTAGTTCACCACTGTGAAAACACCACAGAATTATATACTTACACAAACTAAGACAGCTACAACCTTACCGGGTGATACAATCTTGTGAGTATATGTAGTCTGATTTTACCAAAGTGCCCTTCTGGGGCATATAATCAGGACTCATCGTTTACCTTTAATAGATTCTATTATTATTTTACCCACTTATTCTTGAGAAAAAAGTTTTCTCAAAAACATTTTTTTTTTTGAGACAGGATCTCGCTTTGTAGTTCAGGCTGGCCCTGAGCTCACTATGTAGCCAAGGCAAGCCTGGAACTCAGCAATCCTCCTGCCTCTGCCTCCCGAGTGCTGGGATTACAGGCCTGAGCCATCACGTGGCTCAAAAACTGTTTTTGACATTTGTCTTAGTGGGTTTTAAAAGGTGACCTCTCTTGTGCATTATGGACATTTTAATACGATATTAAAACACAATACATCTTGAGAGTTTGAGCATTCCCTTACCTGATATTTCAGGCAACATCATTTCTTTAAATAAACTGATCATGAGCCTTTTGTGTATACCACAAGTTAAAGGTACTTGATACAAACAGCAACTGAGTTGATTTTTTAATAGAAGCTATTAGTAATGCACATTTTATTGGGATTTTTATATGTCCCATTTTTCCTATTCAGAGCAAAACTTCCAATATAGAATTCTTCCATATACTATTTATGCATCACTTCATTTTACTAAGGGGAAAAGTAAGGAAAGATACAATATAATGACTGATTTTTACATGAGTATATTCGAGTACACAGTGTGTTAAAAGTAGCAGTAAATATCCTCTCCAAGCTATTGTTGAACTGTGCTCTAGCCCCCCACACACTGCCTTTCTGCTCAGATAGTAGGATCTTGTCCCAAGCGTCACATAGATAGGAATTCAAGAGTAACAGATAGTGAAGCCTAAAAATACATTCAGGCTTACAAAGTATTTGTGCATGCATTTATATGAAATGATTCATATATAGAGATTAAATTTATTCCAAAATAAATTTATGAATATATATAAATAATATGCCATATATATGTGTGTGTGTATATATAATATATATAAATACAATATGTATATTATATGCATATATATTGTATATATGTATATATAGACACACAGAGAAACTAAATTCTTTCATATATATTGGGAGGTAGAAAAATGAGCTTCTTCTTCAAGTGCTATTGTGAAGAATTCTTAATCCCCTAAACTTAAAAAACCACTTGTATCAAGTCATCTTTCTGGTTTCAAGGCACGGGATACAACTCACATTATTCAAATGTAAAGGCCGATTGTTCCTAAGCAGGACAAACCCGTACCTCGCTGGGTGTTTGCGGGCTGCCTTTGCTCTCTGAGACGCCACGTCAGGGGAGCGAGTGGGGGCTCCCCACCCCCTCGGGGCACGGCTGCGCGCAGGAGGTGTGGGTGCCCGGCTCGGTGCGGGCAGGCGGCACGTCCTCCACACCGCACTGCCCCGCTGTCCTGGGAGACACAGCCTGTCCACCACAAGCCACGTAACCATCTCCCGATCGCAGCGCACTAGGAAAGCGAGTCAGTTTACTGACCCCGGAGATGAGTTTTCTCCCAGCAGAGACGCGTGAGCCCGAGGCGGGGCCGTGACGGGGACAGGGGGCGCCCGCGGTCTGCGCGGCCGTCCCCCCCACCCCCGCCCCGTGACGCGCACACAGCCCGGCCTGTTGGTTCCTGGCGCTGCCTCGAGTCCATAGCGCCGAGTCACCGAGGTGGCGACAGAGCCCGGGGAGCGCATCACTGCGCCTCGCCCACCCGCGCTGCAGGCCCCGGAGGGCCTCGGGTGGGGACGGACCCGAGTCCGGACGTCAAGCGGTGGGTGGGCGCTGCCCACACGCGCCCCCGCTGACCCTGTGCCCTCTGTCCTCTGCAGACTCCGACCTGAGCATGCGCACCCTGAGCACGCCCAGCCCGGCCTTGATCTGTCCGCCCGCGCTGCCAGGCTTCCAGAATGGAAGGGGCTCGTCCACCTCCTCGTCCTCCGTCACCGGGGAGACGGTGGCCATGGTCCACCCCCCGCCCCCGACGCGCCTCACGCACCCGCTCATCCGGCTGGCCTCCAGGCCACAGCGGGAGCCGCCGGCCAGCACGGACCGCCTGCCGGACCACTGCCTGGTGCGCGTCTTCTCCTTCCTGCCCACCGACCAGCTGTGCCGCTGCGCGCGCGTGTGCCGCCGCTGGTACAACCTGGCGTGGGACCCGCGCCTCTGGAGGACTATCCGCCTGACAGGCGAGACGGTGCACGTGGACCGCGCCCTCAAGGTGCTGACGCGCAGGCTGTGCCAGGACACCCCCAACGTGTGCCTCATGCTGGAGACCGTGGTCGTCAGCGGCTGCCGGCGGCTCACGGACCGAGGGCTGTACACCATCGCCCAGTGCTGCCCGGAGCTCCGGCGCCTGGAAGTCTCGGGCTGCTATAACATCTCCAACGAGGCCGTGTTCGACGTGGTGTCCCTCTGCCCCAACCTGGAGCACCTGGACGTGTCAGGTAAGCAACACGCGCCTCCGGCGTGGACTTCGCCATTCAGTCCAAGATGGTGCCACCCCTGGGGAGACCCTTCTCGGGGGGCCACCGCAGATGGTCAGTGGGCGGCGGGGAGGCCGGCCCTTGCAGAGAGACTGCCTTCTGTGATCCGGACCCGAGAGGCCAGCACTGTCTCTAGCGTCAGGCAGTACTGGCTTCTTAGCAGAGTTCACCTGGCACCTGACAGTTCACATTAGTATGACTTAGTCCGCTGTTTCGAGCAGCCGTAGGTGAGGGAGACCGACTATCTCATTTAGATAACTAGAAACCGGGTGGCAACCTGAGATGTAGTTATCAGCTGCCTTCGCCCGCTCCCTACCGGGCCCCGGGATCCGAGTGCCACACCCCGCCACGGCAGCGACCCACCTGTTCGTTCCCTGCTGACGCCTGACCGTGCCCCTGCTGGACCGTGAACCAGCGGGTGTGTGCTCAGGACGGAGGGCCACTGCGGGCACCCTGGGAAACCCTCCATGGGGAAGTAGCTCTTTGTATTTCAGCCCCTCTCTTCCAATCCGTGGATTAAGTCTAGAGCGTTTCTGAAACAAAA
Organism: Thryonomys swinderianus; assembly: GCA_004025085.1. NCBI lineage: Eukaryota > Metazoa > Chordata > Mammalia > Rodentia > Thryonomyidae > Thryonomys > Thryonomys swinderianus. The sequence continues at coordinate 45,495 of PVIC010004554.1, forward strand.
CTCTGGATTCCACAGTGCGAGGCCGTGGAGCCTGGAATCAAAGCTTCAGTCTCTGAAAGGGGTAAGAAGCCCCGGCATGGCTGCGCTGTTGGGAAACCTCTCACAGGCAGGAAGAATTGAAGCCTAGAGTCAGACTTTGGCACCAGATAAGGATCGGACCTGACACATGGCCTTTCTTTATCTCATCCATGGCCAAGTCAAAAGGGGAGACCCGGAGGGGCTGCAGCGGAGGGGACGCCCCGGGGAGTTAGAGGTGAACAGCAGAGCCGTAACCCTGGGGTTCTGCGGAGAGGTCAAGAATGAAAAGGCGCTGTGCGGGCAAATAAACACAACTTGAGATTTACAAGCATCTGAGGTAAATGATGCCCTCCAACCAAATCTGAGGTAAATCAGGAGTTTAGCTCGCTCTCTTTGAGAGCCGACATCTGAAAATATTCCAGATGACAGTCCGTTATTGCTCGCAGATCTTTCCTTGGCTGGAGAGCAGCTTGCTGCTTCTCTCCTTCAGCTGGCTTCGGGACAAAACCATAGTAACTGTGTGTTCACTTAGTCATGAGCAGCCGTTGGCATAAAGAAGCAGGAAACTGCAAGGTTTTCTTACGTTTTTCCCCCAAGGAATTCTGGCAAGAGAAAGCATTGTTATGTGGTGGAAACTAGTTTCAAAACTCTGTGGCTTAGGACAACTCACAGCTTTCTCTAGGTATGTTTTCTGTATCATTTTTAAAAAAATGTAAGGCAGTGTTCTTTAACATTCAAAATGAGCATTTTATAAACACTTCGTTTATTTTCTCAGTTTCACAATGATTCATTTTGGAACCCTCGTCTTTGTTAAAGAGGCGTCCCCTGCATTCTTTATACAGACTGCGAGTTCTCCTGCTTTCCCTTTTGGGGTCATTTGGAAATTCAGAAATGCTAAAACTGATCTGGGTATCTGGGAAACCCTTGGGTTTCTGGAATCAATAATCCATGCTCAACCGTTGGATCTCTCCTCTACATTAAAGTGACTAATTACGTTTGTGTAGCTTCTCTGCGTGTCTCTCAGTGTGAGAACAATGATCTGTAGACAAAGAATATGAAGAATCTGTCAGACACAAAGTTAAAAAACACAGAATCCCAGGTGTGGGAGAAACTAGTAAGTAAAGGAACCTGAAAGATTCAGAAGCCTTAAGGTTGGATCTATCGTGAGCTTCTCCTACCAGTCCTCTCCAGTTGTCAGGGAATTTGGGATGATTATGGAGACACAAAGAGAAAAACCAGAGGGCAGCCAAGGGTGACTTCTCCACGGTCTGTTCTACTCGGTTTTCACCAGGGGCCTCCCAGCATGACTGCATTCTCAAGAGCCGTGGACTTGACATTGGAATACTCATAGGGAGCCTAGAGTTTTCAGGCCGGAGGGTTAGCTCAGTGGTTCCGGCGCCTGCCTCGCAAGCATAAGGACCTGAGTTCAATCCCTGGTTACCACATATAATGCTGGGCGTGGTGGAGAGACATGTGACCTCCTCCCCCACCCTTAGCAAGGCAGAAAATACACTAACAGAAAGTTATCTCTTCCTGGAAACCAAGAGCTGCCATTTTGATCTCTGATTCTTTATCAACACTCTCTGATTCGGCATGTTTTTCAGTAACAGAGATGTGACACCTCTTTGTCCTCAGCATTTAGTGTGGTCCCTGACACAGAGCAAGAATTTCATTTATTGAAAAAAAAAAGACTTGGAGAAAAAAAAAAGTGAAGGGAAAAAGAAAGATAATTCAATAAGGTAGAGAAAAGACCCTTAAAAGTTATAATCTGTTACAAAAATTAAATCTGACATGTGTTCTCCCATAAATGTATTTATTAACTCTGAGGTAGATGGAATAATGGGCCTCTGAAGATGTCCATGTTCTGCCGCCAGGACCCTGTGAATATTTTGTCTTGGCTGGTAAAAGGAATTTTGTAAGTGGGGTCAAGTGAAGGGTCTTGTGAGCAACAGGTCATACTAGATTATCCAGGTAGACCTGTTGAAACCTTGGGATCTTTAAGAGAAGTAAGCATATCTTGTGTATCCAACCAAGAAGAGAAGGGAAGTATGAGGGGAATACCTAGGCTGGAATGATGTGTTTTGAAGTGAAGGAATGGAATACAGGTGACAAGACAAGGCAAGGACAGCCTCTCAGCTCAGCTGATCTCTTCATTTTTGCCTGCGAGACTCATTTCAGCCTCTGGACTTCTAGAACTATAACAACCTAAAATTGTATTGCTTGGAACCACAAAAAAAGTTGCCTTTTCATATCACTGAATATTACTACTGCTAGCTGTCATGTTTTATTATCACAGATAATCCTTTATTAGCCTCTTTACACATCAGTAGAATATATTAAAACCACCCAGTTTTCAAACATATAAACTGTTATCAGCATTGTGAACAAAATTTTTTTCGAATACATCCTCTCCAGTGGACCCTCTCCAATGGGAATCTCCTTCTCCTCTCTTTCTTATCTTGTATATCCAACCAGAAGACTCATATATAGGTGACCTTCCAGGACCTTGAGTCCATCCCCTGCTCACTGCCTAGAGGTTCCTTTCACCCATCACAACACCTCCTCCATACAACCGAGGGAGGACATTTTCAAATTGCGAGTCCAGTCTTTAGTTTCCTACATGAAGTCTCTAACCGCTCCCCATGACTTACAGGAAAAAGCCAAGTTCTTCAGTAGACCCTGTCAGACCCAACGTGAGATGCTCCTCATGGGCTCCACTTGCGCTCTTGCTGTGTACAGTGGGTGTTTCCTTCCGTGGAGCCCCCAGCGCATCACGCCTGTGCATACAGTGCTGCATGGCTCCCTCTTTGGCTCCTGCACCTCGTCCCTCCTGAGGAAGTTCTCACTGCCGAGGCTCCAGCCAAACCCCTTCTGCGTACAGCACTCCCTGTCTCACCTGGTGGACTAAGAGCGACCGGACTGGCTGGGACAGCGTTCTGAGTACAGGCAGGCGGGGTATGGCAGAGCTCTGTGGTTGGGCACATTTCTAACTCCCTTCCTCTGGATTCGTTATGAGTTTCATATGGGCAGAAAGGAGGCACTTTTATCTTTGTACTTTATGACATTATGCTTAAGTAAATAGAGGAGTGCAGAAACCCTAAATGCTCATCTTTACCTGTAAATTACTCAAAATTCCCATTGATTAATGCTCTAAACAGTATTTAGGAAGCAGCTAAACTTTCCTCATCTATACTGATGGAGTTGGGTGCCTGAAGTGAGTTAATCGCATTAAGTCTTCACATGCGGGCTCTGCTGAGACCCTCGCAGCAGGCACTCGTGAACATCACAGCTCTGCTGTCATTGCTGTACAGTCCTTCTCATCAGTGTCCCTAGAAGTCAGCAGTTGGTCTTTGCTGCCTGGGCCATCACACACCCCACAGAAAGAATTGTCACTCCAATAAGGAGAGGACATAGGAATGAGAAGAAAATTCCTAAATGTTGAATGGAATCTGGAATTAATTGAAGAATCCCCAGATTTTTTAAATCTCTATTGCTCATTCCCTGTAGAATAATTCACAACCTTTTGTGATCCAATATAAGCAGATTTTTCCCGCCTTAGTTTCCATTCAACCCTTTCAAATCACCCCACGTTCTGCCCGATGAACATGGCTCCCTCCTCCATGGACTTTCCCAGCTTTCTTGTTTCTCAGATTTGCCTTGCTTGATTTCCCTAACAGAGCGCCATGTTTGTTTCTGAACTATCTCTCTAAGTCCTCCTTAGATGCTACCATTTCTGAGCCCTCTGATTGCCCAGGGTCTGAATGCTCATGTCCTGCTGACACATCGGCTGCATATCTCTCGTGTAACCCATCAATTCTAGGCACCTCCAAGTCATTTCTTACCTCTCTGTGATACCTGAACCCTTGACATACCTGTCAGGGAATTGCCCTTGCTGCAAATATACTTCGGTGGTAGCTTAGCTTCCTGAAGGTACAGGTTTCCATCCTCAGTGTCGCTGAAGAGAGAGCGAGACTTTCCCTCCCCTGGATGTACAAGTCCATACTCTTACTGAGCCTGAGATGCTGTAGTTTTTTTTTTAAAAAATGCAGATGGAATTGGATGATTTCTAAGGGTCTCTCCATCCCTGAATAAATGAACTACCTATTAATATTATCTTCTGAGCAAGAGATCAATTCATTTTCTTTTCAGTTCAGAATTAACAAATTCAGTATAAGGGCTAATCCTGATACAAAAATAACTGATCTGAAATTATACTGGCATATCAAAACAGCTTATAAAGCTGTACCCAAGTAATACCTCATTACATTTGGAATCATTTTTAAAGAACAGTATGTATTTTGAGGAACTAAATATTGCATGTTAGAGTGCAAAAGACGTTGCTAGACATGGGGGGGTAGAGTCAAAAGGGTAGGAATAGATTTATCACAAATTCTGGAAAAATAAAATGCCTTCACATGCACCACAGACACATAAATTCAGTTCAAACAGGTCTACAGTCAGTCAAAAAGAACTCAAAGCTGAGGTTGTTGGGCACTGATGAGCTCCCAGCAAGATGTGGAGCAGCATGAACAGCCTCTGTCCAGTCGCGTCCCGCTTGTCCAGTGTTGGCCCCCGTGCGTCACTCCTTCCGGAAATTCTTAATTTGGTAGCACAGGACCCTGAACCCTTTTATCCCCAGACCTGTATTCCCCAGGCAACCAGCCAGCAAGTGGCCATAAAGCTCCCAGAAACACCACAGCTGCTCAGGAGCCCCGGGCACTGCACTGAACGCTCAAGGTGCGGGGGCCTGAGGGAGGCACCTGATGGCTGGAGAGTGGCCAGAGGGATCCGAGAAGCACAGGAAAAAAAAAAAAAAAAGAACACGAGAAATGCATGCGTGTAGTCTATACAGGAAAGAAATGTACACATATGTGCTGTTTATATAATAACACGGGCTTAGGTGTTTATTATTTGTGTATGTGTGTTTTAGGTTATTTTAGGGTTGGGGGTTTTTTTAGTTGCTTCTCGGTTTTTTGTTTTGTTTTTTGAGACAGAGTCTCACTTTGTAGTTCAGGCTGGAACTGAACTCACTATGTAGCCCAGGCTAAACTTGAACACACAGCAATCCTCCTGCCTCTGCCTTCCAAGTGCTGGGATGACAGGCCTGAGCCACCACGCCTGGCAAGTGTTTATTATTTATATACTATACATGTACTCTATTTTATAAGGTAATATTTACTGAACTAAAATATACAATAAATGCTTCATATAAGTATATATTTATACACCCTATGATTATGTATCTTGTGCTTTCTACATATACTCTGTGCGCGCGCGTGTGTGTGTGTGTGTGTTTGTGTGTGTGCGTGCGCACGCGCATGTGTGTTCTTCCTGGTGGTACTGGGGACTGAAGGCAATGAGCTGTATCAGTAACCCTTTTGTATTTTTTATTTTGAGAAGCAGTCTCACTAAGTTGCCCAGGTTGGGCTTGAACTTGCAGTTTTCCTGCCTCAGCCTCCCAGTGCTAGGATTACAGAGGGGTGCCTCTACAACCAGCTTACTCACATATATTTTTAAGTGATTAGAAGCAATGTTTATGCAAAGATATCGTACCCGGGATTGGGATGTTTGTCTGTAAAATGGGTTGTTTTAAGAATCAGACAATAAGATATTCATGAAAGTATTTGTGAAGTTCATAGATGAATACGGTAAAAGGTAAATTAAGCATACCTGTACCCTTGGCCCATAAGGAAAACTGAAAGCATTAAGCACACAGTGGGTAAGAACTGTACGGTGCAGGACGCGTCGGCCAGCACATTCTTGTCCGTCTCGGCGCTGCACACCCACCGCGCCCGAGCCTAGGGCCGCCCGCGTCTGTTCCTGCTCACAGTCCCGAGGTGCTCAGGTCGAGCCTCCTGCCTGTGGACAGAGGAGCAGACCTGGTCCAAGTGTGACCCCTGAGGCACCTTGAACCCAGTGCTCTTTCTACCAAGCCCAGGTCACGCTCAAACCTTGTCCCCACTTGATTCGTTGGCCCAGAGAGCTACCGGACCATTGGAAAGCCCTGAATGAGCGCTGGGTCCTTCCAGGGACAAAGTGGGACATCCGGGTAGATGATGCACGGTGCCTCGTCTTAATGGCTACCTGAACCGTCCCAGCCTGAGGACAAAGGAAGTAGGAAGAATGATTTGCCCCACATCAGGCTGCTGGGGATGGATCACGAATTGATCTTGGTCAGTTCAAATTCAGAGCCAGCCTGGTCTTTCGGATACTGAAGTCAGTGAATCCTCTTAAATACAAATGATCAAAAACAGCCAAGAATCAGCTGAGCGTAGGGAACCCTTCCCTACTTTTTCACCCGCAGGGATCAAGACAAAGAGGCTTTGGGAGAGGCGGGGCCGCTGGCAGCCCGCTGCCTCTCCACCACCCTCCGCGCTGCTCTGAGCATGTTTCTGTCTCTTTGTGTAGGGTGCTCCAAAGTGACCTGCATCAGCCTGACCCGGGAGGCCTCCATTAAACTGTCCCCCTTGCATGGCAAACAGATTTCCATCCGCTACCTGGACATGACGGACTGCTTCGTGCTGGAGGACGAGGGCCTGCACATCATCGCGGCGCACTGCACGCAGCTCACGCACCTGTACCTGCGGCGCTGCGTCCGCCTCACCGACGAGGGCCTGCGCTACCTGGTCATCTACTGCACGTCCATCAAGGAGCTGAGCGTCAGCGACTGCCGCTTCGTCAGCGACTTCGGCCTGCGAGAGATCGCCAAGCTGGAGTCGCGCCTGCGGTACCTCAGCATCGCGCACTGCGGCCGGGTCACCGACGTGGGCATCCGCTACGTGGCCAAGTACTGCAGCAAGCTGCGCTACCTCAATGCGAGGGGCTGCGAGGGCATCACGGACCACGGCGTGGAGTACCTCGCCAAGAACTGCGCCAAGCTCAAGTCTCTGGACATCGGCAAGTGCCCTCTGGTCTCCGACACGGGCTTGGAGTGCCTGGCCCTGAACTGCTTCAACCTCAAGCGGCTGAGCCTGAAGTCTTGCGAGAGCATCACGGGCCAGGGCTTGCAGATCGTGGCTGCCAACTGCTTTGACCTGCAGATGCTGAACGTGCAGGACTGCGAGGTGTCGGTGGAGGCGCTGCGGTTCGTGAAGCGGCACTGCAGGCGCTGCGTCATCGAGCACACCAACCCTGCCTTCTTCTAGCAGGCCGCCACTCGGCAAACGCGGACCAGACAGAATGTCATTCTGTTAAACCATCGACACCCACTCTCAGCAGCTATTTCTCCCCGAAAGGCTCTTAGGAATCTGGCTTTTATTTTTCCTAATTTCTCATGGGCAGCAGAGAACAAAGCAACGAAGGGCGAAGGGACACGTTTCTGTCCCAGCGCACCGGGTTTGAGGTCAGGTCATCAGTAGACAGTCTCGCTTCTCAGCAGGCCGATCGCTGGTGTCTGAGAGCCCCAGCCCACTTTCACACGCACACCCTCTTAGACAATGGTGGGGGCAGCACACACTCCGAGTGCAGCAGCAACAGCATGCTGACTTCCCAGAGGTCCTCTGCAAGAGGCTGGGCTGGCCGAGCCCCTCCTCGGTCCCTCACCCAGGCAAACCAAGGGCAGATCCGCCACAGCACTCTGCATATAAAAAGTGCTTCCAAATCTTGTCTAACAGACCCGAGGTCATGCAGCACCATGAACGTAGAGAGCCACACAGTTTTCCCAGCTCAGCCCTAACTAGCGCTACATTGGTCAAAGGGTTCACCTCTGGGGACTTTGGCCTCCAGCGTAACATCTGAGGCCATCCCCTGGGGGATTAGATTCCAGATCGTCTTAGAATCCAGTAAACAGAAGGACCTTGACAATTGATTCTGTGAATGAGCTGTGTTCCGCAGAGCTTCTGCAGAGCCTACTCCCGCAGGCAAAGGGTCTTCCACGTCCTTCTGCCCCAGCTGAGCACCGCCTTGGGTAGCTGCCTGGATGGGTGGTAGGTGAGTCTACCGCTGGATGTCATGGAATCTGTAGAAGATGCTTCCAGCAGCCAACACTCCACACACCTTCCCCAACACACCAGGACATGTTCTTGATCGGGGGGCCCCAATCTCTCAGTTAGGCTGCATCTTCGGAGTATTTTCAAATAAGAAGAAAGACCCTCACAGTCTTTCAGTGAACAAGTAGGGCCCAAGAGTACATGTATCCTCTTAAGGTTGTGCTAGGCCCTCTCGGTGCACATGTGGCAAGCATCAGGCACAGATGTCCTGCAGCTGACCAGGACAGACATCTTGGTTCTTTGTCATTCAGCTGTGTTTTGACTCTTTGCATCTATTTATTTTTTTATGTACCAGACTTCATCACATGAAGCCCCTCGGGGTTACATTTGTAAGTGTTTAACTGTGCAAATCGCCACTTTGTGTGTCTCCCCATTGGCTGTCTGCATGTTTTCCATTAGAGAATGCAAAGCAAACGTCTAGGTGCTTAAATCCTGTCCCCAGAAATGTCAGAGAAATAAGAAGGAACACATCGATAAGACATACACTGATCTACAACCCAAGCCCTCAGCATAGGACATTTAAATGATCACAAAATATGAATTTGAAATGGATGGAATAGAAAATGGGATAGAAATCAATGTGGTAGCCTCATGTATGAGAAATCAGGTAAACAAGAAATTTAATTGTTCATCTTCATGAATCTCTTGTTGTCTTTTGTTGGTAAATTGAGAGCCTTTCCCAAATTAGTGTCCAGCCACGCCCCTTCTTCATCGTCACCGAGACAGCTCATTGGCTGCCTTTCCAAAGGGTTCCCTGTCCAATCTCTGAGCATGTGCAGCCGCAAGGCAGGCTGCTCCATGTGTTTCAGATCAAGCTTACACCCTTCTCGACAACTGCACTCCCACTGTAGGCTCCCGGGCATGCGGACTGTTGTCTTGCGTTGGGAAGGAAGAGTTAGATGATGAGATCTTCCCTGTCGAGGAGCTTTCTCTCATACGTCGTAGATGTGGCTCCTTGTGCAGCTACCATCATCATCAACTCCATTGTGCCATCAGGACTGTGGGGAAAGTGGATTGTTCACTTGGGGAGAGTATTTAGTGATGACAACCACAGAATTCAGTCAAAGGTAGCATTATTTTCCCTGTGACCTACGACCCTGCTCAATATTTCTGAATTTCAGACTCACACAGGATTGTCCCTCACCTTTGATCCTGGGGTACCGCTCCTCCCAGAAGGAGCAGGGAGCTTTACTCCCTGAGCCACTGTGGCTGTTGCTGTCATCAGCACCCAAGCACATGACCCGAACTGTCTCCCAAGCACTCGACGAAGCTGACTTTTCACCCTGCCTGCCCCACACACACTGTCTCCCGGACGCTCCCTTTCCTGGTCTCCTCCGCCTTATTCTGCTTTCCCTTAGGGTCTGAATCTGGGACAGAGGTTCCTGGGGAAACAGCTCAGCAGATGTTTAGAGACCAAGCAAAAGGCCTCTCTAGGAAACTTGTCTGTTTGAAACCTTGCTTCCTTCCTGGCTCTGCTAAGTTGAATGCTCATCGTTGTTGTTGTCTTTTGATTCTAATGTTCAAATCACTTTGAGCTGTATGACTCTAGAAAGCCTTAATTTACTACCACCAAGAAATAAAGCAATATGTTGGTAATCAGGCTGTGCTTTGCTTATCACACCATCCCCCGGGACAGTGATGTTCACACGGGGAACCTCACAAGTGTTCAGAAAGCTTGCTTTTTGTTGAAAGAACAGAGCAAGTCAGGTTGCTACATCAGTCATCCCTTTAAAATTGGATCCACGGGCTTGAAATTGACAGGTAAGCAAAAGACCATCAGTTTCACCCCATAGCCCTGGCCTTCAACTCCTTAAGCCAAACTCTCAGTGTCTGATTTTAGAATTCATAATTTTACATATTTAAGAAGTTACATCTGTTGGATTTTTGGAGCACTTAGCTCAGTACTCTTAATCAGACATGGTAATATTTCTGCAGCAATGACTATGAATAGTCCCCCTATACAAGACTATTCCACACTACAAAGAGCCTTGCAGTAATTCAGGTCAGGTTTTGTCATGAAATCAATTTGTGTAATAAATACTTTAAAAATCTATTTTACTGGACTTTCTGGATTTCAGAATTACAAGTGAATATGGAGATGTATACACTTCACTCCGGCAGTGGTTACAATTATTGGAGAATTTTTTCAAAATTATGCTGACCAGCCGGGTGTGGTGGCTCACACCTGTAATCCCAGCACTCGGGAGGCAGAGACAGGAGGATTGCTAGTTTGAAGCTTGCCTGGGCTACATAGTGAACTCAGAGCCAGCCTGAACTACAAAGTGAGACCCTGTCTCAAATAAAAAAAAAAAAATTATGCTGACCATTAGTCCTTACTAACTACCAAAAAAAAAATGTCCATATGGGTCGGAGGGTTAGCTCAGTGGTTCCGGCACCAGCCTCTCAAGCGCAAGGTCCTGAGTTCAATCCCTGGTGACCACATATAATGCTAGGCGTGGAGACTCACACCCACCAACAATCAACACCGCATACCACAGTGCCAGACATGGTGGTTCACGCCTGTCATCCCAGCACTCGGGAGGCAGAGACAGGAGGATTGCTGAGTTTGCAGCGGCTTGCCTGGGCACCATAGTGAGCTCAGGGCCAGACTGAACTACAAGGCGAGACCCTGTCTCAAAAAGCAAAAAAAAAAAAAAAAAAGTCCATATATTAGAGGATTAAAACCTGACAGGAGAATATGATGAGTTGATCTAAAAGGAAAAACTGTCAATCATTTGGAAAAAAAGAAATACTGAATCCTTCCTTCCCCACCTACATCTTCTGATCAGAGAAATCAATGTAGCAGAAAGCAAGCAATGATACATAGCTGGAAAACTTCATCCTTAGCAACTACAAGGCTATCAGGGACAAACTTATTGGTCCTCTACCTTCTTTTCACCCTGTATTTCTTTAACAACACTCACACAAAGCAGTAGCACTGCTAATTGCCTGGAGACATTCAATTCAGGTTGTTCAATGTAATTCTTGTCAAGATGTCAGAATAAAGTGAGCAGGAATAAACTTTATCCACCTTTGCAATTCATAACTTCTTAAATTGGCATTTGTTCGCAATTAGGAAAGGTCTTCAGGAACTTGAATAACTAAGAGCACACCAAATAAAAATGAAAGGGGAAAAGTAGTAGTACAAATCATCATGGAGAAATATTGTTTAACAGCTGGCAGTCATATTCAGTTCAGAGAAATTAATTGGAAGAAATGCAAAATAGGAGGCCAACTACAAACATGGAAAACCAGATCAATATGGCAGTGAAAGCCAGGTGTGGTGGCTCACGCCTGTCATCCCAGCACTCAGGAGGCAGAGACAGGAGGATTGCTGAGTTCAAGGCTTGCCTGGGTTACATAGTGAGCTCAGAGCCAGCCTGAACTACAAAGTGAGACCTGGTCTCAAAAAAAAAAAAAAATATGGCAGTGAAAATATTCGCATGGAAAACTAATGAAGCAACAGTAGTTTTCCTCTTGTATGCTATCGATCCATCTTTTCCTTCTTCTTTGGACTGTGTATTAGATGCTGTCCTCCTGCAGCTCAGAGAGATAAGAGTACCTGTCATCATTCATCTGCAGCAGATGTCACTGAGACTGCAAAGCACAGCTCCAATTGCTAAAGAGCAACTTGGACAAGTGTCACTGAGAGGACAACCAGGAGAGCAAAGCCATTCACATCAGATAAAAAATGCTCTCAGACACTCAGATCAGGAACTCTGCATCCAAAAAAAAATCTACCTGAAAGCAGCATATCGGTCATTTTCTGTCTTAGAACATCGTCTCCTAGTGCCACGAGCCCTCTTTATTCTCAGTTCTGCAGATCCTCTTATATGTTAAACTACTCAAAGTGAAAAAGCATCTCCACTTGAGGTCTGTACAGGTACAATCCCTGCATCCTATCAATTCAGTAGACCTGGCATCTCCCAGAGAACTAGCCCAAGAAAAAGCCAACTTTATGGCGAACTCAGGAAAGCTGTGCCAAAGGGCTGGTCATTGTTCAAGTGTTTAGCAACGAACATGGTCCATGTGTCTGAGGACCTTGGAAGATGTTTTTTAAAAAAAAAAAAAAAAGTATCAATCCATTTCTAACTAGTAATTTCTGGGTTTTGTAATATTTGTCCCTGCATCTGCTCAGCCTCTGAGTACTGCTCTGATTAGATCACTATCCAAATTCTACCCTGGTTCATGTGATGATCACCATATGATAGAGATTAAAGACTGCAATCATCTTTCTTTGTGAACAGGTGACTCCCCAGAAATGGCAGTTGCTTATGTACCCACAGACACACACACACATATGTGTGCATTGTTAAGCCAATGTTTAATACAATAAGTGTTTATTTGGAGTCCGGGGCTATTCTGTCACTGCGAGTCCTGCCACGGTGAAATTTACCAAAATAAAAATATAAAGAGAGCGGGACAAGGCGTCAGGTGACCTACTGAGGGAAAAGGCCCTTGAGCTAGGGTTTCATACACAGAAGGTGAGCACTGAGCAGGCCCCGACCATGAGCTCTTGAGCATCCAGGACAGAACAGATACACGGAGCCCACTCGGGGAGACGCTGTTTGACGAAACACCCAGCCCTTGAGGCCTGAGGGAGAGGTTTACGCAGACTCACAGAGCCCCTTGTCGGTCAGCGGCCACCAGGACAGCAGGTGGCGGGCTGCGGCAGAGGAAAAGGCTCAACCGTGGCAACGGGAAGGGTGAGAAGGGAGGAGCCGGGGCCAAGAGTGGACTTTAACTCGACTAGCCGCGGCTTAACACAGTCACTGTCTTGCTTAGTCCCACGGAGAGATGATGGGTCATTCCGTGGACACTCCCACAGGGCCGTGCTGTGACAGACAACCCTGAAACGTGGTTTCTTGGGTGGCCTGTCTAGGACCCTCAGAGCAGCTCCCTGCCCTCCCCAGCTGCACACGCTGCACCGGTCCAGACGCAGCCATGCGCCCGCCAGCCTGCGGTCACTGTTTCCCCAGCGGAAGGGCGCGTCCCGCCTCTGTGACCTTGGAGTCTTCACCCACCACGCGTACGCTCTGGTGTGCTACTTGCTACACGCCGACGATGGGGATGCTAGAGTGATGGGATCTCCATGTGCCGTGTGCCTGCGCTGCAAACTAGACTACGTCTGTGATTTTTAAAATAGTGGGTGGCCCACCACTGACTGGGCAAATCGGCTTTCAAACTGCTCTTTTAAAGAAATGGGTTTGACTTGTACATTTGCTGAAGATGAGCTCTTTGAAACCTCTAGTTCGGTTGGGGTTGTAAATGTGAAGCTATCTGCCCACAGTAATCATGAGCTAAACAGTAAGAGCTATTAGACGTGCAAGAGCAATGGGAAGGCTTTTAAATCTCATTTCTCCACAGGCAGAATCAACAGCCGTTGTGGCTCTCTGAGCCCTGAGGGTCTCTGGCATCTGAGAAGGCTTGTGAGGTCCACTTTCCTATGGGCAGGCAAAGAGAAAGCACAGAGGATTTCTAATTACAGAGATTAACCAATAATCGGTACTTCCTTAACACCACTTTCCTCCCCACCACTAATGATCTCAGCCACCCTCTATCAGTAAAGTTTTAAAACAACCCTCTATCAGTAAAGTTTTAAAACAACCCTCTATCAGTAAAGTTTTAAAACAATCTCATCGTAAATGTGCTCTTCATGGGTATTTACATTTGGAATTTAAACAAATTTATCAGGGCCATTTTCATTTATGAGAAAGCAGATAAAGGTACAAAACTGTCACTACTGATAAATACCCTTTTCCCTTTTATCAGAAAGCCTTTTAAAATTCTATTTATTCATTCATTCATTTATTTATTTATTTTTGGAGAAAGAGACAAAAGTGGATATAAGTCTTTTTGTACACTTTTATGTTTTTTGCTTTTCAAAAATAACCACACCAGTGCATTGGATTTCAACTAAATAACTCTTCTCTCTCTCTCTTTTTTTTTTTTTTTTGCAATCACACTCTGTAATAACCTAGAAATGTTGGCTTCTTGTACTTCAGTCTCACTTAGTAAAGTCCTTGACGAGATCATTTTGTCCATCACATCTTTTCTTTGGTGGAACCACAGAGTTCACAGGAGCATAATGCCAACCATCTCCCTGGGTTTCTTGTACAGGCACAAGCGAGGGTGTGATTAGGACATAGTTGACCAGTGTGAGTGGCCTGTGGGCAGCAACATCTTTCCATCGGCCAGTCAGGACTGTGGGACCAGAGTTGGCTCTCCTTTGCGATTTTTATTTTAAGACACCCAGAGAATAATGATCATGGACGTGCTAGAAAGCTGGCGATCAGGAGGCTGTGGATTTAAAGAAAGAAGCAGAAAGAAAGACTTTCACATAATGATCTCTCACTCTCATAATGAAAAACAGAGTCTTCTTCCAGCTTTCCCAACTGGCACTGTTTCGCGAGCTCCATCGCCCCGGGGCTCCTGTGTGCAGTAATGTTTCTCGTTAAAACACTGCGCACAGGAAAGCAATAGGAAACACAAACACTGCCACAGGAGAGCATGAGTCTCCCTTTCTTTTGAAACATATGTTTAATCCCAAACACAAGTGGCAAGATAATCTTAAAGCCGTTCATCTTATTTAACAACTCCTTGTGCTTTTGTAAAAAGCAAACCTGCACATTCTCGGGTATTGAGCATTTCTGACTCTTCAACTTCACTCACCCTAAGTTCATTGCTCTTGTGACATCAATCCTCCAATGCCTAATTCTTCACAGCCACTCTCTCGTTTTGCGAAAGAGGAAAGTGACCTTTCTGATCAGATACTCTGCATACGGCGCGAGTATTTTATCAGCAGCTCCACAGAGGAATTCCTCTCCAGGGACTAGGAGCCCTGTCCCATGTGTTGGAGGGAGCTGGGCTCGAGCAAAGTCATGGGAAATTTGGCTGAGTCTTCTTGGCCTAAACTTAGTAAAACCTAGTAATTCTTCAGGTAATAACAAAAGCGACTTTTGCGATTCTAAAATGGTCATTGTTTCTTCATTTCAGCAGGATACCTTTTATGTATTTATTTCCATTTGCCTAGTACTGCCAATAAAATTCCCTGTGAGGAGATAATGAAATACAAATTTACATTTGGGTCTTATATTTTAGGTCCTATGTTGTTTGTTTATTTGTTTGTGCTGGGAGATCTTATAAATTTTTCTCCTTTTAATAATTTTTAGGATGAGCAATTAATTGTATTGTAGCTGACCCTGGCCACTTGCTCATGTGTTGCAAACCATGGTAAGAAATGTGTCCCCATGGGCTGGAGATTTAGTTCAGTGGTTCCAGCGCCTCCCTAGCAAGTGCAAGGTCCCTGGTTCCAATCCCCAGTAACCACATACAACAATGCCGGGTGTGGTGACTCACACACACCAGCAATCAGTACTACATACAACAGTACCAGGCATGGTGGCTCACACCTGTAATCTCAGCACTCAGGAGGCAGAGGCAGGAGGATTATTAGAGTTGAGGCTTGCCTGGGCTACATAGTGAGCTTAGGGCCAGCCTGAACTATGAAGCAAGACCCTATATCAAAGAAAAGAAAAGAAAAGAAAAGAAAAGAAAAGAAAAGAAAAGAAAAGAAAAAGGAGGGAAGGGAAGTGAAACGGAAAGGGAGAGAAAAGAAAAGACAAAAGAGAAAGAGAAGTGTGTCGCCCAAAGGGCTTATGGTGGTGCCGAAACACTCCTAAGTGGCCTTCTTCAATGAGGTGCCAACTGCTAGTAGATATCACCATACAAAGAAAGGGTTCATTCGTCAGGAACGTGTGGAACAGTTTTAAGAGAATTCCAGAAAGACAAACGTTCCATTTCTGATAGGTGAATTCCAGTCTGTATGGAGACCTAATTAGCATAACAGAACTAAAAGCAAACAAATGTGTTTTTGTTTTGGTCTGTGTGTGTGTGTGTGTTTTATTTAGTAGTTCTTGGCAAAGAATGCATGACATGTTTGTAGATATTTACTCATCAATCATAATTTCTTTTTCATTTTCTTGCTCCTTGTGCAGCATTTAAAATGTTAAATCTTGTACTGTTATGATCTGTGGCCCCTCATAAATTAATGTCAACCAGCAGTCTGCTTTTTAAAGACTGTTTCTAACCTACAGCACAGCTTTCTCATATACATGGTTCCTTAATTTCAAAAAGTCATTAAAAAATACATCAAAATCCTTCCTGACATTTGGTTCTAGAAAAATGTTACAAAATCAGATGATTTGTCATTATTTTATCTTATTTTAATGCTCAGATATATTTTTCCATATCTAATGATGGGTTTTAAATAGAGATAGCTGAACTTTTGAATCTATAAGATTCATTTTAAAATGGATCCAATTCTGATTGAATGGATTGTGATTAGAAACTACATTTTGGCTGTCCTATGTCACAGAAATACCTAATGGTCTTCAAGCTTTATGTAACTAAAAAACATTTCTTTTTCCTTTTGAATTTAATGGGTGAAATGCATGTTGACCATATAGTAAAAATAG
>PVIC010004555.1:0-61847 GCA_004025085.1 Thryonomys swinderianus
AGTTTAAAGACCCAATTCAAAAATGGGCAACTGAAATGAACAGACACTTCTCAGAGGCAGAAATCAAAGCAGCCAAGAAACATATGAAGAAATGCTCAACATCTCTGGTCATTCGAGAGATGCAAATGAAAACAACATTGAGATTCCACCTCACTCCACAAAGAATGGCTGCGATCACAAAGTCAACCAACGATAAATATTGGTACATTTTATAGACACATCATGATAACAATCAACATTGAAAGTTTGTACTAGTATATGATATGATTTAATTCTTACTTTTACCATTCCACTGCCTACCCTACAACTTCCTGCTCCCCTGGATATATAAGCTTTGTTTTCTTTTTTTTTTTAACTCTCAAATGTTTTCTTTCCCTTCTTTACTCACTTTTACCCTCTTTTACCTTTGAATATTTTCTATTACACAATATTTATTCTATATTTCAGAACTCATTCATATCTTCAGTTGCTCATACCAGAGAAAAGATATGGTATTTAAACTTATGTGACCTATCTATTTCACCTATGAGCATGTCCTCAAGGTACATCCATTTGGGTATAATGATTCAAATTTATCATTCTTTATGGCAGAATAATACTCCATTTTACAAAAAGAAAAAAACCTACATCTCCATTATCCAGTCTCCAGTTAATGGGCGTTTGTGTTGTTTCCAAGATTTAGCTATCATAAACTGAGTTTCTATAAACATGGGTGCATGTATGTTGCTGTGATATGAATCTTTTAATTCTTCTATGTATATACCTAGCAAGGGAATAGCAGGATCAAATGGAATCTCTAACCCTAGATTTTTGAGGAATCTCCACACTGATCTCCACAGTGGTTGCACCAGTCTACATTCCCAGCAATAGTGAAGGTTACTTTTCTCCCTGAAGCCTCACCAGCATTTGTTGGTTAATTTCAAGATATCAGTCATTCTTTGTGGAGTGAGATAGAATCTCAGTGCTGTTTTCATCAGCATCTCTCAAAAGACCAGCAATGTTGAGCATTTCCTCATATTTCTTAGCTGCTTTTACTTCTTCTTGTGAAAAGTGTCTGTTCATTTAAAATGCCTATCTTTTTTTTTTTTTTTTTTTTTTCTTTTTGAGACAGGGTCTCGCTTTGTAGTTCAGGCTGGCCCTGAGCTCACTGTGGTGCCCAGGCAAGCCGCCGCGAACTCAGCAATCCTCCTGAATCTGCCTCCCGAGTGCTGGGATTACAGGCGTGAGCCACCACGTCCGGCATTTAAAATGCCTATCTTTGAATTAGGTCTTTAAATTGGGGGGAGGCCTGATTGTTTAAGTTCTTTATAAACTCTAGATAGTAGCCCTATGAGAAACAACTGGTAAAGATTTTTTTCCCATATTGTTGGTCGTCTTTTTGCTCTGATGGTGGTTTCTCTTGCTATGCAGAAGCTTTTTAATAAGATGAGATCCCAGTTACTGATTTCTTTTGCTAGTTACCGTGCTGCAGAGGTTTTGTTCACAAAGTCTTTCCTTAAGCCAACATCTCCAGGAGTTCTACCTAACCTGTTTTGCAGCAGGTTCAGTGTTTCTGTTTTAATATTTAGGTCTCTAATCCACTTTGATTTTAGTTCAATGCATGGTGAAAGAGATATGTCTAGCTTTAGTCTTTGGCAGGCTAAAGCCCAGTTTTTCCAGCACCATTTATTAAAGAAGCTATCTTTCCTCTATTGAGGATATTTGGCTCCTTTGTCAAAGATGAGGTGGTTTAATAAATCTGGAGTTGCTTCTGCATCTTCTAATCTGTTCCACAGATCCTCAGGTATGTCACTTTGCCAGTACCCGCAGGGTTTTCTTGTTTGTTTATTTGTTTGTTTGTTTGTTTGTTTGTTTTTGAGACAGGGTCTCGCTTTGTAGCACAGGCTGGCCCTGAGCTCACTATGTAGCCCAGGCAAGCCTGGAACTCAGTAATCCTCCTGTCTCTGCCTCCCAAGTGCTGGGATTACAGGCTTGAGCCACCACACTCGTCACTGTGGTATGTGGTATTGATTGCTGGTGGGCATGAGTCACCATGACCGGTATTGCTGTATGTCATTACAAGGAATCAAACTCAGGACCTTGAGTTTTCGAGGCAGGCGCCAGAACCACTGAGCTAAATCTCCAGGCCAGTACCTGCATTTTTTATCACAGTGGATTTATACTACAGTGGATTTGTAGTATCGTTTCAAGTTGGAGATCATGATACTCTCTGCCATGTCCTTGATACATAGAATTGCTTTTGCTATTCTAGGTCTCTTGTGGTTCCAGATGAATTTTTAGATTATTTTCTCAAGCTCTGTGAAATATACTGTTGAGATTCCAATTGAGATTGCATATATAATAGTTAAGGGAGTATAGCAATTTTGATAATATTGGTTCTTCCTACGCAGGAACAAGGGATGTCTTTTTGTTTTCTGATATCCTCTTCAATCTCCTTTTTCAGAGCATTGTAGTTTTCAGAGTACAGGTCCTTTACCTCCTTTGTTAAATTGATTCCTGGATATTTCATTTTTTGGATGCTATTGTGAAAGGAATTGATTCCCCATTTTCTCTTTTAGTGAGTCTGTTGTTTTTGTGTACAAATGCTATTGATTTTGACCATTGACTTTGTATCTAGCTATGCTACTAAATTTGACAGTTAAGTCTACCAGTCTTTTGGTTGAGTTTTTAGGATCTTCTAGATAGAGTATCATGTCATCAGCAAATATGACAGTTTAACTTCTTCCTTTCCTATCTTTATTTCTTTTATTTCTTTCTCTTTTGTAATTGCTGTGACTAATGTTTCCAGCATTATGCTGAACAGGAGTGGTGATAGTGGATATCCTTATCTTGTTCCTGATCTCAATGTGAAAGGTTTCAGTTTTTGACCATTAAGTGTAATGCTGGCTGTTGGTTTTTCATAAATAGCTTTTATTAGTTTGAAATAAATTCTATCTATTCCAAGTTTTTTTTGTGGGGCTTTGATTGTGAAGCACAGTCAAATACTTTTTCTGTATCTAACATCCACACCAGAAAAAAAGAGCAAGCTCAAATAAACAATCTAATGCTGAACATCAAGCTACTAGGAGAGAGGAGCAAGAAAAATCCAAAGCTCATACTACTGAGAAAATTATAAGGATCACAGCAGAAATTAATGCAATAGAGACTAAGAATGATACAAAATAACAATGAATTAAAAAGTTGGTTCTTTGGAAGGATAAACAAAATTGACAAACTCTTAGCCAACCTTATCAAACAAAGGAAGGAAAATGATCAAATCCATACTATTAGGAATGAAAAAGAGGAAATCACCACAGATCCAAAGGAAGTCCAGAGAATAATAAGCACCTACTTTGAAAATTTGTACTCCAAAACACAGAAGAAATGGATAAATTGCTAGACACATATGAACTTCCAAAGTTGAATGAAGAAGATATAAAAATGTTAAGCACTGCAATATCAATCTGTGAAATTGAAAATGTAATTTTGAAAAAACCTACCAGCAAAGAAAAATCCTGGTCCTAATGGCTTTGCTGCTAAATTCTACAAAACTTTTACGGAAGAGTTTACGCTACTACTTCTCAAACTCATTAATGAAATTGAAACAGAAGCAGTACTCCCAAATTCATTACTGGAAGCAATCATTACACTGATTCCAAAAGGAACTTCTTACTAGGTCTTGTAACTCATGAAGACTATTCCCAATTGTGGCTCTTCTATTCACAACACAAAGCTTCCAGGTTTTCTAAAGAAGGGAAAGGAAAGTGACTGATTGTGACTGTGAAGTTTTACTGCCAGGTACAAAGCTCATCATATTTCATTGATTAGAACCCAATAACTAGATGGGAAGCTGAGAAATGGAATCTAGTTCAGTATTGTGCAACAGTATCTATGAGTCTTCTCTATCCACACTGTAGACAGTGCTAAACATTTGTCACATATGATGATAGCCTAGAACTTTGGCTAATGAGACCAAGGAACTGAATTTTTAATTATATTTAACTACAAATAAGTTAACTCTAAATAGTGGCATGTCAGTAATGGCTACAATATTGGGAATGAACTTTCCCAAAGAGGGCAAATACGTTTGATGAACAGCAAGCCAGTGTCTCTGCCCCAAGTAGGGACAGTGGCAACAGATGATATTTAGAATGGATGCCTCTCACGTAGCCTCTCTCTGTTGTCTTCTAAACTCTACCCTTATACAAAACCTTGCCTACCCTCTTTGTTCAGGCCTGCCAGCATGACCTTAGAAAAATGTGGTACTTATATTTATAGTGCATTGTTTTAAAAACCCATATGTAAGATTAAATTAGTCGTGTTCTATATATAGGAGCAGGAACTGGACAAGTAAAAGTAACCTTCTGCTCATCACAAAAATGTTCTGCTTTTCTCTTTCTCCTCATGAATAAGAAACACATGAATCTTCCCATTTATAATTCTAAATGAGTTATAGACAGGCCTCAGTCTTGATGCTTTTGCATTTTCACTATTTTGTGTGAGGAAATGTCACAGGAAGGTTATTGGGGCAATGAAGTGTCTTAGTTATTCATCAAAAAGAACTAAATCCTTCTTGATCAAAACACAGAACCTCCACAGCCAACTATGTAATGATAATTCAGGATTGGGAATTAACTGCTACAAAAATAAATTTCTAAAAAATTTTAACAGCTTCCTTAGAGAATGACCAATTTTTATTTTACTCATTGTATTTTATTTCTAAAAATGAAACATGCATCTGACTAATAAAGCTAATCTTTTCAACAAAATTTGAGTTTTAATTTTAAAATTTTCCACATTTTTCCAAATCTGTGCTGCTCATTTATACAGACTATATAAATTTACATTTCTTTTTGTGACTAAAGAGAAGACTTTTGTTGTGAGAAGGTAGCTATATGAGTGGATTTGAGATTCATTAAAGAAAATGCATACACATATATCTATTTGTTCACAGTTTAAAATATAATATTTTAGTTTTTCATTACTACTTTAGTTGTAGAACACACTTAAATCAATGATTTGCCCTTGTTCCCTGCTTTACCTTTTCCTCACTAGGTGGGGGCAATACTTTGGGAAAACAATGAGAAAAGCTGGTTTCAAGCAAAATTATAAAACAAAATCCCCACACTTCTTTTCCTCCTTGTACTCTTTCATAGATTTTTCAGTACCTTTGCATTTGGCTGCCTGATACTAATCAAAACCTACTCACTTTAAAAGATGGAATGTACTGATTTTCACAATCATTAGAATCTTTTCAGTTTGGATGTGAGCCCTTCTACCTGCATATTTCACTCTATTTCTGCACAGCATGAAGTTGGCTGCTCAAGGAATCCCAAGGACCAGCAAGGAATTTGGAAAATGTCTTTCCCTGAGTCTTGGCTGTTCAAAGTGTGTCTGTCTGCCTAAAGCGAGCGTCTCTAAGGTGCCCTTGAGCTTCAGGACTTGCGATAGTTTCCAAGGCACCGGCTGCTTCCAGGCTTGGAGAAAAAGTGGCGGGAACCAACAAATGGTCATTATGATGTAAAGCTAAAGGTATGTAGTATTTTTTTTTTTACTCATGAATTCAAAGAGAGTTAAAAATACAGTTGCTTCCTTCTCCTCTGAGCCCTAATTTCCTACTCTGTCTACAACTCCCAAATTAGGTTTGCGCTTTTATTTCCGGAGTTCCCGCTACATTGCAAGTGCAGCACAATGAATGCATTGATAGCACTTCTCTTTGAAAACTGGTTTTTTTCCATCTAATGAATCCTCACGTCCTTATCCTGGAGTAGATAATGACCAGGAGTAGTAAAATTTTTCTAAGACAAACTGATTTCTAAGATTATTTATAAAATCATCTTCTCTTAAATAATTTTATCTGAAACCATTTCACAAACCAACTCAAATTTTTAAAAGGGGTTCCTTAAATAAGTTTAATTAGGGCCAGGGATTTAGCTCAGTGGCACTGCACCTGCCTCACAAATGCAAGGTCCTCAGTTTGATCCTGGTACAACAAAGAAACAAGTAACTTCAGTTATTTAAAAGTTTTAATGATTTTAATAATTAATTAGCTGATAACATACATTCAGGGGGATGGCACACTTTCAAAATGCATATTTGATTTTCACACACGTACACAATGAGTCTCACATGTACATTGATGCTTACAAACACACACATCCACACAGCCCCAGGCCTCAAGTGACTCACAAATTAATGTTTACTTTTACAAAACACAAGTATAAATGTCACCCTTAAACACCAGACATATTTTGAAGCTTCAGGTAAAACAGATCTCACTCTTGCTTAGAGAAAGAAAGTTGTATGATATTATCATTCAAATATACACAATTTCAAAAGTGAACAAGGATACTATCAATAATTATGCCTGTGCCAAGGTTTTCCTCCCTTTCCAAAGCACATCTTCACCCTGTGCAACCCTTCAGTGTGCCCCACAGGGACCAATAACAAGACCTTCAGAACACAAGTGTAAATTGTGAATATGCTGGTCTTTGTTCAAACCCACTCTTTTTTCTAAGCCTCTTGGATCTCAGCTTTTTCATCATCGGATGGTGGTTATAGTAGGCTCTAAAAATTCTATAATTATATTATCTTTTTTAAATAAGATTCACATCCTCTAGGGTGGGGATTGGGTAGGAAAGGAGCTTCGCAGAGTAAGGTGCTTTTGAACTGGAGTATGATCTGCTCAGGAGAAATTTACTCTTGCTATGAACAGTTCATTTATGTCACTGCTGGTCTAAAGAAATGCAAGAAAATAAATTTCTGTTACATTAACCTATCCAGATGATGGAATTTTTTTTACTTACAGTAGCTGGCAGAAGCACCACTACTTTTACATAAGAAGGAGATATTCTGTAAGGGAGGTGGTACACTCCTGCAATCCCACTATCTAGGATACCGAATCAGGAGAATTGCTAGTTTGAGGCCAGCTTTGCTGACTTAGTAAAACAGATGTTCTGAGTGGGGCTAGCCTTTTGGAATTGCCACTGGAATTTAGGCAATAGGGTCCAGGTTCTGTGACTTTGTATCACTTCACTGTCCAGTTACTGGAAATGGAATACCCTAGGGGGTGATGGTTGAGGCATCTTCTGGAGAATGCTAATGCAGGGCTACGAGCCGAGGACTGACACAATTTACTTTTTTGTATAAGATCCAATCCAAAGCTATGTTAAGAATAGGCTTTGGGGGAAGAAAAAAGGCTTTTGGTAGAAGGAAACGAGTAGACATCTTGAGATATTGAAATAATCTGTGCACAAGATGACATTCCTTAAAGATAGTACTTCGGAGTTGATGAGATATTACTAGATTCAAGTTGTACTTTGAGTATCTAGCCAAGTTATACTTTGAGTATCTAGCTAGATACTTTGAGTATCTAGCCATTTGCTGATGGTTAGATGTAAGATGGGAAAGAAAGGAAGTAATTAAACATAGCACAAAATCATCAAAAGCAATGCAGAGATATACAGAAAGGGCAGCCTTGGTAAGGAAGAATCACAAATGCAATTTTTGAGCCAGTTAAGGGGCAATCCCCTTCTACAATCTCTACTTCTCAGGAGGCTGAGGCAGAAGGATCACAAATTCAAGGCCAGCCTGGGCAACAGAGGAAGACCTGTCTGAAAATAAATAAAATAAAACAAAATAAAATGGCTGGAGTTGTAGCTCAGTGATATAGTGTTCCTGAGTTCATTGCCTAGTACCACAAAAAGAATTCAATGTTGAGACACTGATAACTTGAAATATGTATTAGACATCTGAATTGAAGACAAGATGCGAAAATACATCCCTCCCAGCACCATGAGAAGCATGTCCAGAGCACTGGACTCCTCCTCATCCCAGCTGAGAGCAATGAAATTAAAAGGTTGCTATTCCTGGGAATCTAGGGAACTATAGCGACCCCCAGGTGATGGCAGGTGTAACAGCAAATGTGGAGGGAAACTGCGAGAAATGTGATAAAGGTCATATGGTGGACCCAGTCACAATTGTGTTTTCCTGAGCTTGAAAACCAGAAAACATGGCAGGCTGGGCCCCAGGAACTGGGTCGGAACCATTTGCAAGGCCCAGAATGCAAATAGTTATTTCTGCAAACCTTGGATTTAGGCAAGAGATACATGTCTTGCTGCTCCAAAGGTACAATTTATGGTAATTTTTCAACAAATTGGAAATAAATAAAAGTTATGTTCAAACCTAAGTAGAAAAACTCATCATAGTGTTCCAGAATTGAATTCATACCCAGGTTGATGACACCAACATATCAGTATGACAATTATTACTGCAGTTCACCTTTCCCTTATCCTCCTTAACCTATGAATCAAATCAGGGTCATCTTCATAACAACCTAAATTGCACTGATCCTGGCTTTTAGATTGCATAAATTCAAGCCCTGAAATTTCTCCTCCAAATATTTCTGGATGTGGCTGAAATGGTTCATATGTGTTTTTCCCCTTCTCTATCCTCACTTATGATGGCACCTGCAGCAAAGCTGTGCTTTGACACTGCCACTTGCACCCAGGCTCCATGGCACAAAGCTCCTGTGCCTGAATAACTGTAGGAGAAGCAGCAGAACTCATTGGATATGAATCAGTGGGGACTGTGGCGGGCGCGGCTGGGAGTTGATGAGTCACTACATTTCACACGGTGTGAGATACTCACTAGCTACATATAGAATCGTTGCAATAAACAGTGTCAGTTGCTATGGTTGCCAATGTTGCAGATTCCTGAGATTCACATGAAATCTTTTCATCGAACAAGACAAAGTTGAGTACATAAAGATACGTACAATCATTTGTACACAATTGAGGGTTGGAATGGAGAGCATATGTGCTCTTCTCCCACTTCATCCTCCCACTTCCGCCATCTTGTGCTACATACCGCAAAGCAGAATGGGTAGTGAACCTAATGCCTTGGATCACCTCTCATGACAAGAGTTCTTTCCTCCTCAAATTCAATTTAATGAATGACTTATAGTCAGATTTATGGAGATGCAAAAGTCCATTTTCAAAAAATCAAAGCAAGGCTGTACCAATACATTTGTTCCATGGTGGGGGGGGTCCTGCTTGTCAACCAAGGCTTTCAGGAAACTTAGAGCATCCTAAGGACAAAGGCGATGGAAGCTGCAGATCTAACACGGCCAACTTCACCCCCTGACGTCAGGTATCATTGACAAGGAGGGTTTGAAGCAAGGAAATATTCAGTCCCTGGGATTGCTCCACACACAAACACAAGGCAGAAGGGAGGGAGATCCCTACTGCCTACCTTTCAATAGCTTCAACACTGGCTATTAGAATCCAGTGAGGAACATGCTCTCCCACTTCAGATCTCCTTCCAAGAGAAGGCACAATACCTTCCAAAGCTATGATCCACATCTATTTGAAGCAAAACCCCTTCCTTTATCACTACAGTTTACTCTACCTTCCTGGAATATCTGGTGTTTTGCAAGATTTCAGTACAAGTTTACTAAAGTCGAAACAATTACTGTCACTATCATCACTGAAAAAATAAAAAATAAGTATGAATTATCAAATATAACTTTTCTAAAATTGATGTCAAACAAGTGAGTTAGGATAGCCCAAGATATTTACCACTTATTTCATAATGAAAGTGGAAATGGAAATTTCTTCAGCTCATGTGCTCCAGAAAGCAAGAATGTTAGAGAAACCCTCTCCTTTCTGCCATAGTAACAGGACAAGTCTGAAAATGGAAAGCTGTAAAAGGTTGCCCGTGTTATGCAGAGGTAATGTTAACCTAGTCAAATACCATGAGTGCTTATTTCTTTAAAATGAACCTGCTATGCATAAAGGAATTTTCACTTGATACAAATGTCTATTATTCTGGTGGTTTCATTTATAATAATCAATAACACAATGTATAACATTTAACAATGGCTGAAGGAGTCGCAGTAAAATACATCAGTTAAATAGCTTACAGGGCTAGAAAAGCTGATCTTAAACTTTATGATCAATATCATCTAATGAGATGCTTTAAGCTGAAGGTTACAGAGGACAGAATTCAACTGGCTGAGCCAATGATCTGAACTTATTTATTATCTCATTCATATATTAATGTCTAGCAGCAGACTTGATGGATTAATTCAGTAGCTCAATCCACCACCACAGGCCCAATTCTTTCCACCTTCCTTCTCCACCATTGTCAGACTTAGCATTTTCCGGTCACAGTGTGACTACTGCAGCCGCAAGAATTCCATCTTCACACATGTCCAAAGTATGGAAGAAAGTAAGTCTTATGTTCAGATTCCTCATTAAGAATGAGAAGACACTTGATCTGTGGCTCACCAGCCAGAACTCTTTAGCTTGACTTTTCATTCATCAATCACAAGACAGAATAACAGACTGACCATGACAGACTCTTTTTTATCATAATTCATTTTCCAGGGCCAGTGAGAGAAACTCAACACCCTTAAAGCACAAAGTAGCAAACATTAGAACCAGATATTATAATTAGCATGGAAGGCACACTAGAAATAGCTGTTGATTTGGTTACAAGTTGTATTTGATACATCAGCAAGAGCAAAATACCAATCTTGGAAGAGCTACCTGAGATGCCTTCGGTTTTTATGTTTTTAAGTAAAGACAGAACAATGTGGTTTCGACTGAAGCCAGTACATGTTGTACTTCAAGCAAAGTTGCCTTGATATTAAGCAACAGTAGCAGAAGGGAATTGCTTTTAGTAAATATATTTATAAAAGTTCCAATTGTTCAGTCTGTGCAGTATCCAAGTAACACATTTCCATTTCCGAAAGTTACCAAACTATTCCTTTGCTTTGTTGATGTGCTTATGTTGATGTACAGCAACAAAATCTTTCTGTCTCTATTTGAGGGACCATATTTCTTATTGTTCTAGGCTTTGACATTCCAAAGTCTTCCAAAGTACCTATTACATTTCCTAAGATGAGCCACTAGCCTGAGTGACCACTAGACTACAAGGTCTCACTTTGTAGTTCAGGCTGGCCCTGAGCTCACTATGTAGCCCAGGCAAGCTTCAACTCAGCAATCCTCCAGCCTCTGCCTCCTGAGGGCTGGGATTACAAGCATGAGACTCCACACCCAGCACTGTGGTATGTGGTTACCAGGGATCCAACCAGGGACCTTGCACTTGTTAAGCAGGCACTGGCACCACTGAGCTAAATCTCTGGCCATCACTAGTCTGATTTTTATGGAGCTTCTTAAAATTTATCTAGGCCTGTAAAACTAATATCCAATGATTCTCTCACTAATTCTTGTAATAAGTAGTCAGTGTCTGCCATGTCCCCAGCACCATCCTAGGAGCTTGGTTCAGGCAGATCCAACTCCTGTTTCCAGCCCCTATGGCAGTGAGTTTGCTCAATGGCCCTCAAGGCATAAGAACCTAAGGTCATGAAGAATTGGAGCTGATTTTGAAAGCAGTAATGAATTTTAGAAAAGTAAGTTTCATGATGAAGGTGAAAAGCAAGATAACTTTTAAAGGATGAAGAGGTGAAAGCCCCATTATAGAGAAGTAAAAACACACTCAAAGAGAGGGTGGGGACAGGGTAGGTTTTGGTAAGGATGTGGTACTCTTGGACATGGGCTATTAAGGGTGGACAGATGGACAATGGCTGGACAAGCAAGTACAACTTAAAGGAAAGTTAAGCCCTTTTCAGTAAAGAACAATTCTTCTCTCTGAGCTACATTGCACCCTAGGCACCGTTCGTTTCATTCAGTCATCAGGTCTATTTGACATCTCTTATGGGCCTAATAAGCACACACACACACACACACACACACACACACACTAACAAATATTTACAAATGTTATAAGATCAAGTCTCAAAACACACACTTGATCAGCTCAATTTTCTCTTTCTTTAACTCTCTCCTTTTCCTCTTACTCCTTTTCAGACCAGCTCTCTGTCTTCTTTATTTCCCTACCTAAACTCTGGAAAGACTGTTGAGATATGCTTTCTCCACACCTTCATACTTCATCACAAGTTTCTATTCTCTGATAAAATATCTCAATACAGACTTCCAAATTGCTGTTTCCAGTTTTCACTTCATGGATCTCTCTGTGAGTTTTCACAGTGCTGTTCATCTCTCCTCCCTAGGCTTTTTTTTTTAATTTTATAACAACAGACTCTCTTTTCTATGTTAGCATAGTTTCTGCCTTCTCAGCCCACTTCTCAAATGTTAGAGTTCCCTACTCTGTCATCTTTAGTTCCTTTCTCTTCTATTTTCTTCCCAGATGATCTTGGCTATAATCGGTTTGTGAGAAATGAAGATTCCAAAATGTATTTCCCAAGACCTGACTCTACTACCAAACAAAGGACCTTTTCATCCAGCTGCTCAGGAACCCTGAGACCTTTCTCAATTCCCACTGCTTTACACATTCTGTCAATTCCCTATGCACTCCATACCCTCATAGTAGTTGAACTTGGCTTTAACAAAGACCCTAGCCAGACTACATCACCCTGTTTTCATGTCTGCAAACTTTAGATGCTACCTAAAAAGCACCCAACAATCCTCCCATATTGCCCTCATCTATCTACTGCTCACACTTCTGGGACATTTTCTTTGTTGTTGTTCTTTTGTTTTTACCCAATTTTAGGATACTTCACCTATACTGAAACTGTCTGGATGTGCCCTGCATTACTTCTAGGCCTATCATCTATAGTCTCTCTTCCATCTGCCATATCTGCATTGATTTACCCAAGGTTTTCCAAAGAAAAGCTGGCCTGTCAATATACATGGCAATTTGGGAATAATACCCCTAGGAACTTCTAAGCACATCTCTATACCTACCACCACAGTCTAAACCATCTCTGTTGGGAACTGCAGATGACTTACTTGGATTTATGACTTACTTGGATTTATGGATGTCTGCCCTGCCCTACAGGATCAACTACTGGGATTATTGAGGATATCTGCTACACTCTATGGGATTTTAAACTACAAGGATTACTGCACTAGGATTATTGGTTTTAAGATTTACTCAGATTTAAGGATGTCTGCCTGGCCCTATGGGATTTTCAACTACAGGGATTATTGTGGATAACTGCCCTGTTTATGCATACTAGGATTATAGGTGTGAAGGTTTTGTACCAAATAAAGGTGCAGTGGGGAGTCTGGGGCACTAGCCCCTTTCTGTTTGTGTGGCATTTGGCTTTTTGCTGCTGCTGCTCAGAAGAGCCAAGAGTTGTACCCAGGCTCAGCCTTTTCCTCAGGGTTCCAATTTTGTTGTTTGTTAGTTGTTAATCCTTTTGCTGTGGGAATCACGGGAAACTGGAGCTTACCATAAGGGTTTTGGCTGTGTCCTCCTACCCTGTCTCCACACATCTCAATTGTTTCAGGATGCTCTGATTACTGACTTCCCTGTCTTAGTACAGCCCTCCTACTATCTATAGGAGAACTCACCAAAACAGCTAGAAGAATACATTTAAAACTCAAGTCAGACTATATCCTTTCTCTTGGGTAAGTTCTGCAGTAGTGCCCCTAGACTATCCAAAGTGGAAGTTCAGGTTGGAACAGTGGCTTGCAGTATGTCTGACTTCTGATTATCTCTCTGCCCTCATTCCCTATAGCTTTGCTCAAACATCAATTAGGCCCACACTGACCAGCATATGTCAAAATTCAAACTTCCAGCAGTTCTTCAACACTTATCTTCATGATCTTGACTTTTCCTTCTTAACACAGTATCTGTCTCTACTATACTCTAGAAGTCACTCATTTGTTATTCATCCCAACCAGCAAAGAATGGGACTTATTTTGTCCACTGATGAATTCCTAGGGACCACAAGTGCCTAGTGTATAGTAGGAATTTAGTAAATATATTTCATAATAATAAAACTCCGACCATGATGTAAAACATCTTGAACATGGTGCTACAATACAATTCAGATTTTATCCTTTTGACAATCAGAAGTCATCACAAGCTTCTGTGTGTGCATATGGTGGCTCTTTTGAATTGGATAAGAACAGATGATGAGAGCCAGGAAACTGGGCAAGAGAGAAAGGGACAAACTAATCTTGGTGGGTAGCCACTGTGAGTGGGCATTGTAGGAAGGGCTGATGATCTGATCATTGAAGAAACTGACCCAATTCTCAGGAAGCCTTCTTTCACTGAGGGCAGCCAGGTTAGAAGTAGGAAAAGGGGTGGTGGGTGGGAACTAAAGAAGTGCCCAAATTTTTAGATAGAAGCATGCAGGTCCTGGTATGGAAAGGTAGATGATGCCATGAGAACAGATAGTAGTGAGACTCAGTTTGGCATGAAGATAGGGAAGTTCCAGGGGGATTCCTGAGGACTGAATAAGAATGAGCCACATCTAGCAGAAAGGGAAATTACACTGAGCGAAGCAGTGAATAGGAAAGAGCCACAGCCACAAGAGACACTGGCACTGTTCCAAGAACTCAGGGAAGCACAGCTGCCTGCCAGAGAGAGTAGGGGCAAGAAATGAGTCTGGCAGGTGAGCAGACCAGGCTCCACTGTGCACCACACTTTCTCTAAATCCAATGAGACTGAATGGGAAGAGTCAAAACTCGCTAGGGGTTTCTAGTTCTGGCTATGTTTGCCTCTAATCTGTATTTCCTAACCCAGTTCTGAGCCCACACAAACACTCTTCCTCTATCTGTGGAGCAAATGAATGCATCATTTGAGATGTAGAATCCCAAATGGGCTTAAGTCTCCTGATCACTTACATTGATTGAGCTGAAATGGCCTCTCACTACACAGAGATGATTGGGGAAAAGACCTCGATACCCATTTTTAGTTCATCTTAAGCTTTTCCTTTACACATTGGGAAACTGCAGGTCACAGGACACTCCAGATCACACTGGAGAGAACACCTTGGGGCATGATGGATCATCACAGGAGCCCACAGCTGCTTCCTTCCAAAGAAAGTGCAGAAAATGAACACTGTTCCCACAAGCCAATACTCTATGTCATAGGCTGAACTATGCTTCAGAACTGGGTAGCCTGGAGCCCTACCTACTACAACTTTCCTCACTAATGTTTTCTGAGATTTCTGAACAGTTTCTGGAGCTCAGAAGACATTCAGTACTATTCGTCTGAGTCAGTTAATTCAGCTGTGAATTCCAAAAAGCACCAATGGAAACTCTTTACATGAAATCTTTGATGAATGAATTCTCTGATGGGATGAATTCCATAACTACTTTACACTTTAATCAATAAAATGTGTGGGTTCCAAATCTGGCAATAGGTTTTCAAAATTGGATTCCCATCGGAATAGCACCGTTTCTTTTCCATAAACATTAAGTAAACGTATGAAAATAGATTTGCCCAAGTGTTTGCTGTTGTACAGATCTCTTGTGTTGCTGTGTTAACCAGTTCACTCTTACTCCTAAAGTCTGATTAACTAAAAAAGCAAAAATCAGCACTGAACATAAATTGTTTCTAGGGAGAGTTCGCACAGAAGATTTTTGGGAGAAAACATCAATGAAAAATGTGTGCAGAGTGTTACACAGTCTGAGCCTATATCTGGACTTAATCAATCATTAGCTGATAAATCTTAGAGAAATTACTTTATTGCTGGGACATTATCATTCAATTTCTTCAACTGATAAATAGGTTTACAAGCCCAGACTTGATGAATTGCATAAAAATAAATGATCCTGTGTGTGACATACCTCACATACTGTAACAGTTTGGTTTAACTGTCAACTTTACTAGCTTGAGAACCAACTAAAGGATTGATAAAGCACACTTCTGTTGTGGAAGTGTGACTTTGGACACTATATCCTGTACCTGGACTCTTCCCCTCTGTGCTCTCCTGCTAGGCTCTGCTTCCTAGTAACCTTGGTGTTAGCAGAATCCTCAGTATCAAGCCTTTGCACCATGACGTTTCTCCTTGGAAGACCACTGACCATGGAATAAATCCTCTGGAACCATGAGCCAAACAGACTTCTCCTTTCTGTTGTGTCAGATAGTTTTGTACAGCAACAGGAAAGCTAATATACATGGTGCTTGAGTGAGTGTGATTCACACATGACATTATTGTCAGTGTATTTTAGACACTGGTGGTCTGGCATCTTGCCATTCCCCACATGACAGTGGCACTAAATGTGCATAATTTTAAAAGTCTCACAACGTAAAGTCAGAATAACATTTCTCAGTTTGCCTCATTATGGTCCCATGACTTAAATATTTTGATCCTGCAATGTTTAGTTATGTATTCATCCCAATTTTTATTTCCTTAAAGAAAGATGCTACTTTAGAACTTGAGACCCAGCCACAATTCACTGCATTTCTCCTGTTACACTGTGAGCTCAGTGAGGATAGTATCTTATCCATCAGCACTGCAAAGGGCAGATGATGCTTGTGCCATAGGAGGAACTCCTCAAATATTGGAGGATGTCTCTGACATACTTTGACTTTTAATAGGAATTATTAGTCTGATGAAGTACAAAAAGTATCGAAGCACATTTATGTTTTTCCATGTTGAACCAATGAACTTGAAATCATTTGAGACCAGATGTGAAAAATCACTTACGTATCAAGAAGAAATGGCACCAAGAAACTGACTTGCTTATCACCTAAACAACATCCCTCAATGGTAGTGATTAATTGTATGAAGAGCTTCTTACTTTGTGACTAATTTTTAAGGCACTTCACCAAAGAAGATATATTTAGGCAAATAAGCACATAAAAAAGCTATCAACATCATTTGTCATTGGGGAAATGTAAATTAAAACCATGAGATACCACTATACACTTTAAAAATATCAAATACTCTCAACTTGAGGGAAGAGGGGTTTGACTCACAGGTTTTAGAGATCCTGATTGGCTGGTTGCAAGGCAGAAATAGCATGGTGGAAGGATCCAGGTGGAGGACATCTTATGGCACCCAAGAAGCAGGGAGAGGGGAGGAGCCAAGAAGGAGATATACCCCAGGGGCCACCCTTTCCTACCAAGCCCCACCTCCTAACAGCACATCAACTCCGAACCCACAATGAACTGATGAGTATAGTGCACCACGACTGAAGCCCTTCCACACCCAAATCCAGGGGGACAGTCTACATCTATACAGATCGCTGCTTTTTCCACCTCTGAGTCCAAGGAAACATTTGGTCAGTTACAAACGCTAACAATAAGTCTCTTGGGTAAGAGAGTGATTCAGACAGTCATTGTCCAGGAATGTCTTCTCTCACTCTATGCACCCTCTCTCCTCTTTCTCTACTAGGAAGAATGAATCCTGTTGCACTTGATCCAGGAAGGAAGACAAAAATGGGAGCAGGAGAGTCTGGGCAATCTCAATGCACAGCATCAAGTAGATAAATGGTAATTTTCCAGTGGGGATAAATCCACAGGACTGCATGCTCACTGAAGACTTTAGACTTGGAAGTACCTGGTTATGAAAACAAAGTTGTGAGAACTCAGACAGGAAATCAGGACCCAATCACTAAGACCTGATCCTGAAATGATCTAATTCTTGGAGAAAATTGGAAATAATGTCAGACTGTAGTTACAGCACAGACTAGAGATAAATAAAATTTTTTCATATCCTGGAAAGAAAGGATGCAACTCAGTGCAGATTTCTCTGAAAGAAATCTCTCATGACAAAAGACACAGAACCAAAGGTCTCCATGTGTCCAGTGGGGAGTGATGGCTAATCTGCCTTTGACTTCTGGAAAGAATTCCAATACACATATCTTTTGTACACCCACAGTTAGCTGAGAAAAATATGCCTACTGATCCATAATCACTTTGAGAATATCTAAAGAACCCAGATTTACCCAAGATGAGTTAATTTTCATGTTTCATTAGAATAGAACAGGTTTACATTGGGATTTTATCCTTTCATTTTTAGTATTTAATTTTTGTCCATATGAATGTAGAGAGACAGTCATTGGGAAAGATTTAGCAGGTAGTTTTAACATTTTTAAAGCTTAGTATAGTTCAGAAAGATATTTTGAGAATACAGCAGATCCCTCCCTGAATTCAGAAACACAATTAGTTAAACAAATAAACAGTTAGATTGGGAGTAAAAAGGTCAGGCTATGTAAACTTACTCTGAGGCAGATGGTAGCTGATTTTTGGACAAAAGATAGAGAATGATCTTACCACACAGCCCTGAAGCTAAGAAAATTCAGGACAAATTTGGATCAATTCCATAGTCTCATTATTCTATAATGTTTCATGTTTCTAATTAGCACACTTTCCATTTCCCAAAGAGAAAAACAAATTTCCTTCTTCTCAGAAATGTTCTCACCTTAATATTATTTAGTTTATGAGCTAAAAGTGAATGCTCTAAGTTGTTCTGGTAAGTTCTTGAGCTTATGGATGTTTCTTATTTACTTAAATGAGTTTCCTTCCATTTGTATAATTTTGAAAATTGATGTTAATTTTATAAAACTATTTTTACACTTAGAACAATATATTCAAATTTTGTTTTGAAAGTTTACCCAATAGACTCTTACTGCTTAAAGTTTATTCTAAAACCTCAAAATGTGCTATGATTTAAATAAAATTAACTTCGGTTAATGGGCTATTATCCAAACTCATTGGTGGTTTGTTTTCAAAGCTCGCACTTGTTTCCAAAGGAGTTTTCTCATTTGTACCACATTTTTAAGTCCTTCTAGCATTTCTTATAATTCACATATGCAGAAAGCAGATGGAAACAATTTGCCTGAAAGGAAGAGAGATAGTATTCATTTACACATGTAGCCACTCATTCTCAAAATAATTATATACCATTCAGGTGCCCTTACATTGTTCAGAGTTAAAAAAAAAAAAAAAAAAAAAAAAAAACAGCTATCCAGCACAGCTTGAAAAGTCTCTTTAAAAATAAACTCCAGGGCTAGAGATTTAGCTCAGTGGTTCCAGCGCCTGCCTCGCAAGTGCAAGGTCCTGAGTTCAATCCCTGGTAACCACATACAATGCTGGGTGTGGAGACTCACGCCCACCAGCAATCAATACCACGTATCACAGTGCCGCGCGTGGTGGCTCACGCCTGTAATCCCAGCACTCAGGAGGCAGAGACAGGAGGATTGCTGAGTTCGAGGCTTGCCTGGGCTACATAGTGAGCTCAGGGCCAGCCTGAACTACAAAGCAAGACCCTGTCTCAAAAAGGAAAAAAAAAAAAAAAAAAAACACCTCCAATTTAGACAGTGTAGTAGGCAGAATAACACCCCTCCAGAAGTCCATGTCCTAATCCTAGAAACCTATAAATTTACTAAAATATGTAGCCAAAAGTTAAGGTCACAGATGGAATGAAGTTTGCTAATTGGTTCAACTGAGTTGAGGAGATTATCCTGATGGTCCAACGCAATCATAAGGGTCCTCATAAATGAAAGAGGGAGAAGGGTAGGAGTGAGAGAGAGGTTGAAGATGCTACATAGTTGGATTAAATATTGGAGGAAGGGGTCACAAGCCCAAGAATGTAGGTGTCATGTAGGCATTTGAAAAAATAAACAGATTTCCTTCTAAAGCCTCTTAATTGTACCCACTGAGACCTAATAAGTACTTCTACCATCGAGAACTAAAAGGTACTACCTTTGTATTGTTTAGAGCCACTAACTTTGTGGTCATTTGTTACAGCAGCAGCAGGAAACTGTATTGACTCTATGTGGTAGAACCTTAAGGTGCCTTCATCATCAATCAGATTTTTATTTTTCTCTTCAGAAATTAAAATTTAAGTATGTGCTAGAAACCAGACATGAAACAATACTCTTGCCTTCCAAGAAGCTCATAGTCTAATATAAGAAACAGACTCACAAGAAGACACTATATATGAAATAAATATTTTATGAGTTACTTTTAACTTGCTTCAATATGCCTGTGTAACTTCCATTTAAAAATTCAGCTTTAAGCTCAGTGGTTCCTGCGTCTGCCTCGCAAGCGCAAGGTCCTGAGTTCGATCCCTGGTAACCATATACAATGCTGGGCATGGTGGCTCATGCCCACCAGCCATCAATACCACATACTGCAGTGCTGGGCATGGTGGCTCACGCCTGTCATCCCAGCACTCGGGAGGCAGAGACAGGAGGATTGCTGAGTTTGCGGCTTGCCTGGGCTACATAGTGAGCTCAGGGCCAGCTTGAACTACAAAGCGAGACTCTGTCTCAAAAAAAAAAAAATTTCAGCTTTTTTGCTGGGCATGATGGCTCATGTCTGTAATCCCAGCACTCAGGAGGCAGAGGCAGGAGTTCAAGGCTTGCTTGGACTACATAATGAGCTCAGGGCCAGCCTAAACTACAAAATGAGACCCTGTCTCAAATAATAATAATAATAATAATAATCCCACTTTTTCAATGAAAAAAATCCAGCTACTTATCTAAGTAGTGAAAACAATACATATCCCAAAATAGAGCTTCAAAGAAAAAAAGATGATGCTCTGGAATGAGGTACTACATTCTTGTTAATTTGATCTTCAGGTCTAGGGCTGGCTTGGTTGACAAATAGCTGGTGCACAGACCCCATCTCTGGTGATCTCTAGACTCAGCAACAGTCATCAGAGCTGTTCATCACAGCTTTGTGGCAGTTTCTGATAGGTTAGCCCAGATAGTTAACTCCCTCATGGGCTATTTTACCTGTAAGAGAAACCATAATGTATCTACTCTTGTATCATGATTTTACTCTTTTTAAAAATCTTTTTTCTTAAACTTACTTCTGCCTTCCTCCAAAATTGTTTTCAATACTCTAGTCCTACCTTAATTCCTCTACTGCCGTGAAGAGATGCAATTAACACTTAAGGTCATTAATTTAATATTTTATCCTAAATGTGTACGGACAGTGCCTGATACAGGATTCTTGCCAGAGTAATTAATTGTTGTGGGTGAAATGTCCAGTACTTTGATTTAGGTGGAAGGAAAGGACTAGGTACAAATTTGAAATCAGATCAAAGCATTGATCTTAGCAGCCAGTTCTGAGTTTAGCCATTCCAGCTAGATCTACAGAAGATTGTAGAACAGCAGTGCTGAATTATGGTTGTCAAAAAGTATTGTGAATGGAAAAATATCAAGAGGCTAATAAAAATCACAATTCAAAATTTAACACACATACACACATACACACACAAGAAATTTAAAGGTTTTTACAGCCATAAAATAATTAAGGATGTGTCTTAGGGGGATAAATTTGGTTATGAGATTAGCAAGTTAGAACAGTGACCACATGCTCTTCTAGCCCATCTCCCAAGAAGCTCATAGTCTAGTATGAGAAACAGACTCATAAACAAATAGCCACCACATATGAAATAAATATTTTATGAGTTACATTTAACATGCTTCAACATACCCGTGCAACTTTCAAGTCGTAAAAACCCAGCTTCTTCAATACAAAAATCCAACGACTTATCTGAGTAGTGAAAATAGCACATTTCACAAAATACCGCTTCAAGGAGAAAAGATAATGCTCTTAAACACTGAGAAATGTTGAGACCTGGTGTCTGAGTTTAAGAGGAATCATCTCAACATCAATTACAATTTTCTCTCTGCTTCCTTTTTGCTCACTGGGTTGGAACTTATGTTCACCAAATTACTCTCAACTCCATTAATGAAACAGTGAAACCTGTGGTCTTTTATAATTACAATAATGCACCTCAGATTTCTTTTAAAAATTTATTTTCCAGTCTCATTTGTGTAGTCACTTTAGAAATAATTTTCTACATGGAAGAAAGAATGTTGGCTTTTCACAGAACGAAATAACTTGCCAAATCATCCTCTAAATCTATGTCAATTTTATTCATTGTCACATCACTAATTCTTTGACATAATGTATTAGATCCCTAATAGTATTCTTTTTTAATTGAATTCTTTATTGGTACAATTTATATACATCTCAAAGTCACATATAACATTGGAAAATTTTTACCAGTATATGACACAAATTAATTCTCATTTTTACCCATATCCCTACCCACCCACCCCTCCTCCCCCCTTTATGCATGCTCTTTCCTAATAGTATTCTTGATAGAGATTGTTTTGGGAAAATAACAATTATTCCTTTTATAGTATCATATCAATATTACTCCATGCTAAATTATAAAGTTTTCTCTTAAGGTTATGGGGTTTCCAGAACTACAACTTCCTTTCTAATCTCAGAAGTGCAAGTGACAGTGCTAGCAATATGGGCAGTAAGTGAATAATCTTTCTTTTCTTTTTTGGGAGAAAAGAATCTAAATGAAACATAGCTCACAGTATTTTCAGTTGTTTTAACTTAGTCTTCAAAATTTCTGAGCAGCAATGATTATTCTAAAAGTTTTTTGAGGGAACAAAGCATTCAGAGGATGAAGTAATCCCACACAGGCTCCTGAACCAAGGGAAAATAGAAACCACTGAGGTTAGACAACAAACAGAAGGAACCCAAGTGTGTTTTGTTCAACAAATAATACACATGGATGTAAAAGAGATGGCCCTTTAAACATGGCTTATTCATGATTTCTTGTCAAAATACCACAAGTCTTACTTGATATTGGAGTCAAATAGCTGCATCTTTATGAAAGGAAGGACATATAAAATTCTTACCTTAGTCTGCTCCTATTGCCATGACAAAATAGCATAAACTGGTAATGTACAACCAACAGAAATCTATTTCTCTCAGATTTGGATGTCAGATAGTCCAAAATGAAGGCACTAAGAGCTGTGATGTCCATCGAGGACCCAGTCTCTTCTTCCAAGATGGTGCCTGGAACCCTGTGTCTTCAGATGACAGAAAGACGCATAGACAAGAAACTGTCTAGCTTCCTCCAGCTGTTGTATGACCCGTCTCCTATCGACAGGGCAGAACCCTGATGGACTGAACACTCCTTCAGAGCCTCACTTCTTAATGTTGATGGGAATTAAGTTTCAGTGTGATGGAGGGAACACCAGTATCTGACCCAAATTATGTGCTGGTTATTATACATTACACACCTTACTGCCAGCACCTCCTGTGATATAAGGGCAAATGTCAGTAAACTCAAGAGATCACGCCTGGAAAATCACCAAGCAAGGGATCTGAATGGAGAGACTATCACACCTCAGGTTTCTTCTCTGCTATTCAATGAAGCCCATGTACAGAAAGTGTCTGACTCATCAGCAGAAATGTAGAAGGGCTTTAAGATCTTCCTGTTTGACACTGTTACCACAAAAATGCAAAGGTGATCAGACATCAGGTGGAAACTGTAAATCACTAGATTATACCATAATTTATCATAATCTAAGAGACTAGTAAAAGTGTCTCTGTAAGGTGGTTTTCCCTTGGTAGGCATCAGAACTCCCTTACAGACTTGTAAAAATATTGA
This sequence comes from Thryonomys swinderianus, assembly GCA_004025085.1. NCBI lineage: Eukaryota > Metazoa > Chordata > Mammalia > Rodentia > Thryonomyidae > Thryonomys > Thryonomys swinderianus. Next base: position 23,186 of record PVIC010004555.1, read on the forward strand.
TATCTTGCCCTGGGCTTTCTAGTTCAGTAAGTTTGGGGCTGGGCCTAAGAATTTGCAATTCTAGCTCATTTCCAGATGATTCTGCTGGTCTGGTAACAATATTTGGAGAACCAAGAGGCACATGGAAATGCTTTCCTGTTGTTTTGTTGTTGTTGTTTGGTTGGTTTTTTGGTGTGTGGGTTTTTTTTTATTTGGTTGTTACAAGCTCTTCTTTTTCTTTCTTTCTTTCTTTCTTTCTTTCTTTCTTTCTTTCTTTCTTTCTTTCTTTTTCTTTTCTTCCTTCCTTCCTTTCTTTCTTTCTTTCTTTCTTTCTTTCTTTCTTTCTTTCTTTCTTTCTTTCTTTCTTTCTTTCTTTCTTTCTTTCTTTCTACCTTTCTTTCTCTTTCTTTTTTATTTTTCACCTGAGGTGCTGGAATCAAACACAAGGCCACTGAACACAAGCAAGTACTATACCACTGAACTAACTATACCCTAGTCCTAGAAGACATCCCCCACCGATTGCCTTTAGAAAAGTACCGCCTATATAGTAGGTAATCAATAATAGACATGCCCTAATGTCTCTCTTTTTAAAGAAAATTATGTCTTACTCTTTTAAATATTTATCTTCTCTTTCCATCATGGTAAATTGCCCTAAAGCCTTCACATTCCACATAACTGCCCATATCTATTGATCTACAATTCTTCCTCTAAAAGAGGTAGAATAGAATCTTCTCACTGTTTGCCCTGGGGCAGTTTGTGACTGGTTTTAGGTAATGGACAAAGCAGAAATGATAGAATGCTAGCTCCCAGGTCTGGCCTCAAAAGGCCTTTCAGATATTTGCATGTGGCCTCATGAGAAAGGGCGACACTGGTGTGTAGGCTCAGAAGCAGGACCAGAGGAACCTGGGCTGTCACCCAAGCTGAGCTACTCAGTGAGCCTGGCCCAGAGCTGAACTGGAAGCCAACAACAGACACATGAAGCGGCCCAGCTACAGTGAGCCAGACCCGGCTAAAAGCTCCACGGCGCCTGCTGATCTTTGTTCAATCCATAAATATGAAAGTGTTAAATAATTGCTTAAGCCAGAATTTCAGGTCTCATGTTACTTTTAATATTTAACATATTATCCCTAGACATGAAGCTTTCTCAACTAGCCTAGGTTAACTAATCAATATGATCAAAAACTAGATTTCATTTGATCCTCTCTTTGTTCTCAGTGTCTGTGGGGATAAACATTTCGATATTTAAGGTCATGTCTGTTCTGCCTCATAAGGTTTGTGGTTTTATAACAACAAAAAATAAATGATTTAAAATCTAGTCCCATTGGCCTCATGACTATGGAAATCTTTAAATTATTTGATACAAGAAGAAATAAGTCCATGAGCACTCAGACAATCTTTGTAACTTAGCTATTCCCTTTCATGGACTCAAAATTATTTTTTATAAAATATCTACACTATTCAGGATCCAGTCATTTGAATTTGAACACTTTAAAAAATAAAACAGATAAATGCCATTATATGAGATGAAAGTGAGAACTATATTATTTTTATAATGAAGATTGCAAAGGATCATTTTCTCATGAGATTATACAGTGACTATCACTTCCTCCTCAACTCCTGAATACACAGGGGGTCACTCTACAGTGACTTTTCATCAATAGCTCACTGCACAGTTCTTAAAAATCAATTTTCTCCTTTCAGAACAAGAGATGTATATAGTAAAAATATTGAGGCAACACATCTCCTATCAGTGTAATTAAGTGCTCAAGAGCAGCATTTAAGAAATCAAAGAATACCTATTTGAAAAGCACAAGGAAGGTTTCTCTTCATATTTGGGCCATCGACAAAAATTAAAAATAACAGCCTTTTGCACAAGGCTAAAAATACATATATTATTAATTTATAGTAAGATGTAAACCAACCCAACAATTTCTTTAAAGTTCATTTCAGAAGATCTAAAACAAATCTGTTTCCATTTCTATTTGCATTTGATTTTATAAAGCATTCAATTCTTAGTTCTCAGAATCTGGATATTGCTACTTAATAAGAGCCAAAATAACTATTTATTTGTGCCAGTTAAGTTCATCTGATAGATTTTCAATGAATCTCTATATTTCTGCAGTGAAACTAAATCACTGCTATTATTCCTCATGTTTCCTATTTTTTATCACATTTATCATCATGAAGGCAGGGGTACTTTCCTTCCATAATCCTGGATAAAACCTTTGAGGATAAAGATCTGCATTTCCACAGGCCACACCTGGGAAGATAGGGTGGTTCAAAATCAGCATGCTTTATAATTTTACACTTACAGATCCATCCGTTTCTGTAACAAATCTCTGTTGAAGGCAATTCTGTGCCAAGTACAGGCTCTAAACTACAGCAGTGACCAAAAGAAAGTCACCTGTGGGTGTGTGTACGTGTGTGTGTGTATGTGTGTGTGTGGGTATGAATACTATGAAGAAAGAAAACAAAATAAGGGTATCTTAGTTACTTTTCTTGTTGCTGAGACAAAACACACAAACACCCAAAGTTAAAGGAGGGAAGGTTTGTTTCAGCTCATAGTTTGTCGAGGTTTCAGCTCCATAATGAGCTGACTCAAAGGCAGGGGGCATGACAGAGGGGCATCGCAGAGGAGAAACAGTCCATGGCAAAGCAGGCAGACTCCTGCAGCAGATCCCTTTCCCCTTTATCCCATCCAGGCTATAAACCTTTTAAGTGGTAACACTATAACCAGAACTGTGATAAACCAACTGTGGATTAATCCCATTACCGCACACCGTTAATCTATATACTCACACCCTATATCTAGCTACCTCCAAAAACCCCACCTATGGCCATATGAAGCTTCAGAGGGATATCTAGGTATAAACCATAATAAAGAATGAGTTATTTTTTCCTCTCTTAGGATCTCAAAGGGTCTGGAATACATTTGCTAATTCTCTTGGCATATCATTTCCACAGGATGCTGAAAATACAAAGTAGACAGTTAAATGGATGAATATAAAAGATAAAAAAAATTCAGGATACAAAAATATGCAAAATCCTGTCTAGCTTTATTTTGTGTTGATTTTATCAGCTGGAGTTGAAAATAAGTGCTTTCAGACTTTTTAGAAATGAAGGAAGAGTCAGGATGCATGGCCTCTATTCAGGCACTCGTGTTAGGTGGCATGGGAGAGGTTTTGAAAATAAGAATTGTTCAACTATGCTTCATTACTCTTCTCTTCCTTTGACATCTTTTTATACCACAGAAAGCCTTCTGGACCAAAAAAGGAAATATTTTTCCCCAGCAATTCTTGCCCTAAAGCAAAAAGGAGTTTAGATAAAATAAAGCATTGAGGTATTGGTCCTTGTTTTAAAATAATGCTTAAAATGAAGAGCAAGGTGACTAGCATGGATTCTTGCTAAAAGCTGCAGACATTATTGCGCAAATACTTGTCAAAAGGCAACTGGAAAGGTCGTTAACCTGAACACTGCCTGCCCCTATGCTGTGCTGCATGACTGTGTTCCAGAATAAAGTAGCAGAAAGCTCCAAGGTGGAGGGAGACAAGCCCCAGGCAGAATGCCTTCCCTGCTCCTGGTTCTAGGCAGCCTCTCCATCCAAGAATTGCTCCACCACCCAGAAACTGTCTTCCTTTCAGATCCACTTCTCTGAGCAGATATTCAAACTCTGAGACGCAATGTAGCAGATACAAGAACTTGAGAATTCCATTTTAACTTATTGAATACTATTGTGTTAGTCAGCTTACCACTACTATAACAAGTGCCCTACAATAATCAACTTATGAAGAGAAAAGGTTTGGGCTCATGGTTTCAGTGCTTCCCATCTGTGATCAGGTGGTCCCACTTTTAGGCCTGTAGTACATTATGGTGGGGGAGTTTGGTGATTAATTCATGGTCAAAAAGATAAAAGCAGAAAAAGTAAGGAGCCATACTTATACTATCTCCTTGGAGGGCACAGTCTCAATGGCCTGAAGACCCCCCAGCTAGACCAGACCTCTTAAAGTTCCCCTCCACCTCCCAGTGCCACCAAGGGGTGGAATAAGTCTTTAACACATATGACATTAAGGACACTTATGATCCAGACTATGATGTATTCAAGCCCCCATGGTAAGGTCAGAGCTATGCAAAGCTGAGAAGACCATTTCAAGTTACTGATGTATTATCAGAGCAATCATAGTGCCTACTTTATAGGACGCATCCCATGAGCCACTGTTCATAAGTATTTAAAACAGATTTGTGATACATAGTAAGAGCTAATGTGCATGCTAAATAATATGCAACATGACCAAAATCTGCCATTGACTTTCTTTAGAAATTAAATGAAAAATTATGATAGCCCCCAGTTTCTCATTTAGATAACACAGGAGCTGTGTACAATGTCTTCACACTACTAGGACTGTTTTATTAAGGTGCCGGTATCTCCCCAGCTCTGCTTTTGACTTCATGTTGTGACCACCAAAATGGAATTCATGCATCAAAGAGGCAAGTGAAACAATCCACCCATCTGAATGAAGAAAATGTCAGAACTTCTAGCAAGAATTACTTTTGTCTAGAAATATACTTTTCTAACACTCTAATGATACAAAATATCAGGAAAGTTTGGGTATATATTTTAAGTCAATATGCACTTACTGAGGATACTTGATCAAATATGTTTTACTGGTAAGGATGTGTTTTGAAAAATCTGGAGACTAGTAAAAGTGACAATTCCTTTTGGTCTTGGGAAGGCAAATGTGGCTGGTGGTGTTTATAAATATAAATAAATATCATGTTTATAAACATGATAACATGTCTGCTCCTATAGGCTGCTCTTCCCACAAGAACTGATTTTCATTCCATGAAAAATAACAGGTGACTGGACTCACCACTGCATGGCGGTGCCTGTCCACATACCTGTGGATAGACTGCAGCTGCTGAGTGCAACCAGATGAGGAAGGTATGACTTGAACACCTACAAATCCCCCAAGGGGGACCACTTTCCCTTTATACACATTATCTATCTTTCTATCTATCTACCTATACATCTTCACTTTAAAAGATCTATCTATACATCTTCACTTTAAAAGTGTGAAGTACAGACAAACTTTATTAACAGGGAGTTCAGGTTTAGGACCCACAAGTAAATTCAGATAAGTGGTCCTGTGAAATCGCACAAAGAATTTTTTTCTTCTTTTGAGACAGGGTCTCGCTCTGTAGTTCAGGCTGGCTCTGAGCTCACCATGTAGTCCAGGCAAGCCTCGAACTCAGCAATCCTGTCTCTGCCTCCTCAGTGCTGGGACCACAGGCGTGAGCCACCATGCCCGGCACTGTGGCATGTGGCATTGATTGCTGGTGGGCGTGAGTCTCCACGCCCAGCATTGTATGTGGTTACCGGGGATCAAACTCAGGACCTTGCGCCTGCAAGGCAGGTGCTGGAACCACTGAGCTAACCCTCTGGCACTCGCATGAAGAATTTTATAAAGCTGTGTATTTCTTTTTCTTTTCTTTTCTTTTCTTTTTCCAGCTTTTGGGATAGGGTCTCACTTTGTAGTTCAGGTTGGCCCTGAACTAACTATGTAACCCAGACTAGCCTTGAACTCACAGCAATCCTCTGCCTCCTGAGTGCTGGGATTACAGGCATGAGCCACCATGCTTGGCTTAAGAGTACATATTTCTACAATTCTCTGGAGAGTCATTTCAAGGTTTTTAAAGGATTTTCTAAGAGTCAGTCACCACGGATGTAGCTCAATGGCATCGAGCCTTGTGGCAGGTTCTGAAGTACTGTGTTCAATTCCTGGCACAGAGAAAGAAGAAAGAAAAGAAAGAAAGAGAGAAAGATAGAAGGAAAGAAAGAAAGAAAAAGAAAGAAAAAAAGAAAGAAAGAAAGAAAGAAAGAAAGAAAGAAAGAAAGAAAGAAAGAAAGAAAGAAAGAAAGAAAGAAAGAGAAAGAGAGAGAAAGAAAGAAGGAAAGAAAGAAAGGGTGGATACATTGTCTTACAGAAAAAAAGAGTCAGAGATTAGTTCAGTGGTAGATGTGCCTGCCTGGCAAGCACAAAGTCCTCAGTTCAATACCCAATACCAGAAAAGAAAAAAAAATCCAATGTCTCTCCAAACGTGACTTTTCAAAGCAGCAAAATATTATTTAATGGCATATAATTAAATGCCTCCTTTCAACATATATAATTTAACTAACATTGATGAATAATTAAAGCAATCAGCCAGGTCATTCTGAGAAGTAACCTGTCAGAACTTGTTCAAGAAATCTGTGTACCAGCCAGGACCAAAGAGAATCCCAACAAAGATTTGTTTTGATATTTTTTGAGTTTTGTTTTTGTTTTGTGCAGAGTCTTTTCTATGGGTTTGTTCATGGGTGTGTTTGTTGTTGGTTTGGAGATTTTTGCTTTTTCTAGTTTCAACAGAGTGTTTTACAGGACTTCAGTTTCCTTATTTACTTTGGTTTTTCATTTAGTTTTTTCAGGACTTTCCCTAGAGTTTGAAGAATACATTTACAGCTAGCCTAAGTTCACCTTCATATAATATTATACCACTTCACAGACAATGCAGACATTTACTAATGCAGATATCTTACAACTAATTCCTCCCTTCTGTTTCTGACTACAATGTTGTTACTCGTTTTACTTACCTACATCCTATATTCAGCCAGATTATTGTTACTATTATTATTCTGAAGAGTAATCCATAATATCAATTATCATTATATCTATTAATAAGAAAAACAAAATATATTTATTTTACCTTCATGTGTTCCTTTTCCAATACTCTTTATATAGACCTAAATTTCTGTGTTAATCAGCTTCTAGTCACTGTGACAAAATGCCTGACATAGTCAATTTATATGGTGGAAGAGTTGAGTTTGGCTCCCTATTTCAGAGGTTTCAGTCCATGGGAAGCAGCGGCTAAGCAGGACATCATGGTAGGAACACAAGACAGAGGACAGTGTTTATCTCATGTCTGCCAAGAAGTGCAGAGCAGACAGGTGATGGTCCTGTCGTCTCCTTCATGGATGTAGCCACTAGACTACCTCTCCTAAGGATTTCACCACCACCGAATAGGACCGCAGCCCATTTAACATGTGGGCATCATGGGGACGAGCACACCATATCTAACCAGAGTATCGGCCAACTTCCATTCACCCTTTCTCTCAAGAACTTTTAAAGATATTTCTTGCAGACCAGACCTAGTAACTATTAGAGAAGCAACTTTATACACCTTTACTTTGAAGAACGTGGTTACTAAAGACAGAACTGATGGTGTTTTTCTTTAAATATTTCATTCTATTAAATATTTCATTCTACTTTCTTCTTGCTTGCATGATTTCTACAAAAAAGTCTCATGTGATTATCACTCTTGCTCCTCGATAGGTCAAGTGATTTCGCCCTGACTCTCCCTTTTTATTTTGGTGGTATCAGGATAGACCTCATGACCTTGCACACACCAGGGAAGTGCAGCACTGATGAGCTAAATCCCAGTTTTCTTTTCCCCTCTCTGACTTCTTTCAAGATTTTCTCTTTGTCTTTGGTTTTGTAAAATTTGAAGATTTTATACTTAAACGTAGTTTTAGTTTGTTTGTTCTTGATAATTTATTCAGTTTAGTGATCAGAAAGGTTCCTAGAGCCGTGTTTTGGTATATTTGGTATATATTATTAATTTTAGAAAATCTTCAACTGTTATTAATTCATAGCATCCTCTTTGATATACACAAATCTTCAAATTCACTGATTCTCTCTTTAGCTATGTCCATTCTACTGAAGAAAGGCATTCTTCATTTCTTTTTGGGTATTTATTTTATCTCTAGCATTTCCTTTTCATGTTTTCAGAATTTTTATCTCTCCATTCTCATTGCTCTTATATGTTTGCCTCTGTTTTCTCACTGAAACCCTAGCATATTAGCCACATTTTTTTAAAATTACCAGATACCCTCAAAGTTTGGTCATATCTAGTGTGGTTCTGACGTTTACTTTGTCTCTTCTAAAATTTCATCATTTGATCTTGTTCCTAATTCATACCAAGACTTGTAATTTTGTTGTTATTAAAAGCCAGATACGATGTGTAGGGTAACAGGTACTGAGGTAAGTAAGTCTTTAATGTGAAGCTCTGATATAATGCTTTCTTTCATGAGGTGCTGGAGAGTGCTTAATGTTTGCTACAGATGTGATTGTCAGAGGCCCTCATTTTCGAGTGTCCTTGTTTTTTCCCCTCTGTGGCCTTTGAATCTCTGTAAGCAGTCCTTCTTTAATAGGCTGTACCTTGCAGCTCTTTCAGCTATAACTTCCTGTGATAATTTTGAAGCCCTGGTGTGGTAGTAAGATGTAGAAGAAACCAAGTTTGGCAGAGCAGTAGGATTATAGTTTCCCTGGGATTTCACCTTTCCAAGTATTTCTTAACATTAGCTTTTCTACTACTAGTTAAATCAGGAAAGCCAAAGGGTGTTAAAATTGAGTAATTGCCTTCCTCCCAGTATGGGATAAGGCTCTGATAAAGACTTCTCCCCTAAACAGTAGGACTCTTTTTGCTTTGGGTCTATATCAAACATGTTAGTTTCCTCCTTTCTGTTTCAAAAACATGAGGGGGTGTTTCTTGGGTACTGAGTATGAAAACCCACTGGACTCTTGCAAGGAAAATCCATGAACACTCACTATCCCTGTGGGCAGGTTGGCACTCTCCTGCCAGTCCACACTCAGCCTTCAGCAATTCATCAAAATTGTGATTTAGCCATTCTACCAGTTCATTGTTAAGGACCCCTACTCCAATAAAGGGGATTCTGTGTAACTTTCTGTTTCTCCAGATTTCAGAGTAGGTGATAATTTGTCCTATAATCTCATATCAATAATAATCTCATATCAATCAGAAAAAATGGCTTAGTTTTAGATTATTCTGTTTATTTCTCCTAAAGACAAGAATGAGGATTTTCATGCTCTTTCATGTCAGAACTGAAAGTGTAAGGTGAACATAGGCTATGCTAAGTTTCTGCTAACATGAAAACACTCAGCCCTGTCTCAGGACAAGCTCCACTATGGACTCTTTGCCCTCTTGCTGACCATCGCTCAGCCCGGGGCTCATACTCTTGCAGAGAGGCTTAATCAGGCACCCAGTGTATCCTCTCACCCATCTTAACACCCTGAATCTGGAGAGGACTCAGTTCTCTGTGTCAGCATGTTTCACTACTGCTCAATGGGCAGAGCTTCTCCTGGACACGCTAATGAGGAGGGTCACTGTGCATTTTGCCCTTTGACTCTTCTCCCAGTGTCCTAGATGCTTCCTATGGACATACTACTTGGGGTGCCCTCCCTTTAAACCCCAAGGTGGGCCAGCAGCGAAACAGCATTTAGGTTTTAGATCTCTACCTACAAGGTTTTAAAATTTGTCTAAGGTTAAATACATCCAATAGAAACAATGAAGATAACATCAGAGATGTTTTAAATTGCAAGGCTACAAGGCAGGGGTATTTTAGAATGACTGAGATCTCAGGTGTGAAAGTAACCATAATGTCAGCAGCACCATGGAGCATAGGTATAAGGAATCTTAAGTAAAAGAATCTAACCAAAAGTTTAGGTAAATCAGAAACAGATACTAAGACATACATATGACAGTATTAACTAGAGAAGCACTCAGAGTGATCAACCTAAGAAGTCAAAGGAAGAACCACCTGCTTCAATTCAGGGGTGTTTGGAAGAACTAGACAATTTTCCAGTAACTTTCTGAGTCTTGTTGATAACTCCTAGGAGAATATTGAGAATGCAAGAGAATTCCAATGGGTAAAGTGAAAGGCAAGCCATATTTTATTATCCTTGATGTCCTCAAAAAATTTCAGACAAACTGGATATGTCAGGTCCATAATTGAGTCCAAGTCTGTAGCTACCAGGAGAGTCAGCTGTGTGATAGAAACTTCCATTCCATTCAGGGTCACTCACAAGTGACAAGGCCAGGACATTCTGTTCCCCACTGACTGGCTGGCCTCCTAACTCATTACAGAACTTGAGACTCCTGTGGTTTTATCTATAAAGTTGTGCCTGAGCTGGAGGTGGTCACAGTTTTTATAAACTCATTTTCATTTGCGCACTAAGAAAACTGACTCAGAAAAACATTTCGCAGAATCTGCTATAGACATCTTAGGCTATTTTACTGTAAAAGAAATATCACCACGCTAAAGACTTTGGTGAGGAGGCCCAAGGCTTTCCCTTTATTATCTAATTTATTAAAAATTAAATGATCGTTCACTTTTGGTGCTGTCATCATATGTCACAGCACCACACCGAAGTGTGTTTGGCCCTTTAGAGATGTGTGAATAATCCTGGCTTTGCCTTTGGGAAGGATTTCATTATCTTCATCCTCATGTTAAAACTGAGATTTGTGCTTTGCTGATAAACCAAAGAGGAATGAATTGCTTTGGTCTCTTCAAGATCTAACGTAAATGTCACTTCCGCTATAGAAGCCCCGGTCTTTTGATTTCAGCAGTACTTTGCATATTTTCTCTTGATTCACATGTATTTTATTGTAATCAGATAATCAAAATCTTTAAAAATCAGATAGACAGGATAGTTTCCTTGCCGTGTCTAGGATAATAAGGCAGTCCCTAGGAATCTGGAGCAGCCATTTTGTGCTGAGTGAACACCCTGAAATGTCACTTCAGATTATTTAATTCCAAGACAGCTACCTGGTCCCCTGTGTCTTTGCTTTATATAGGACTGAAGACAGCAGAGAAACCAGGGAAGCAGAGCTTGGAATCCACTAGCTGAGAATGACCCGCTATTGGGGTAGTTGGGGAGTTATCCAAACACACTCCCTGAAGGCTCCCTGAGGTCAGCAAGAACCAGGGTGGTTGTTTCTGTCCAGTGATCCATGCTCAGTTCCACAGTTCTCTTCCAAGTCTTCAGATGTCTATGTTTTCCATCGTAGGAGCTTTCACTTTTATGACTAAATAAGGAAGGAGAAAAACTGTCTTATAAAAATTTCATATAAAATTTCTAAGAAAAAGGTCTTCTTATGTGGTGACCCCCGTTTCACTCTGCAGGCACCATGGCATCCTTCCCAATATATTTTTTTTTTTTTGAGACAGGGTCTTGCTTTGTAGTTCAGGCTGGCTCTGAGCTCACTATGTAGTCCAGGCAAGCCTCGAACTCAGCAATCCTCCTGTCTCTGCCTCCCGAGTGCTGAGACTACAGGTGTGAGCCACCATGCCCGGCCTTCCCAATATTTTATACTTCCACCGTTGAACCTATCAAACCAAAAAGGAAGGTGCGGCTTCTCAAGGTGACAACTTCGAAGGGGTACCGATCACTTGTTATGCAGCACAGTGTGTTTTTCAAAACGTTATGGTGCTTGAGAATTGCAGAGTCTTGGAAACATTTTGGAGAAGCTGTGTTTGAAATAGAGAGAAATATAAAACAATATTTAAGTTAAATTGACTGGTGAATGTAATGCCTGTTAAAGACATTCAGATTCCAAAAATAATCCTAAAGACTTATGGCTTCTTCTACTAGCTTTCATGCATCTCTTCATGGACCATTCAGGCCATGAAGAAAAGCCATATGCATGGGGTGTGAAACAGACCCATAGTGTTTTGGTTTTTGTTTTTTTTTTTTTTAAGTTGGGATATGAAATATGGTTTTGGGAGGGAAGTACTTGTTACAAAGGAAAACACCACTTTATTCCTTTCCCACTGAGAATGACTTTTTCTGTGCAAGGCATGGTTTTAAAACAGACATGGCTATGTATAAGACACAGAGAATTAAAATGATCTCTATGTCTCCCTTTTTTTCTCTGTACAAAGTGATTATGTGTAGCACAAAAATACTACACAGACCGCTTCAAATGCCACCACTAGAGGAATTTTTACCACAAAACTCTCCGAGACAGAACTTCTAAGCAGGTACAGTCTGCTGGTCTGGAGGACTGAATATATTGAATGCCATTTGTATATCCTCTCACAAAGGTAAAGAAACAGATAAGTGATTGCTGAGAAAGAACACTCATTACCACCCCGGGATGGAAATGATGGATATGGGTGATGTGCAGTCATAGTTAGATTATTTCAATGGGTAGAATGCCTTTGCTTGCTAACAGCTTGTTAGTATATCTTATTTTGCTGCAGCAAGATACCCAACACTGGTAATTTATAAAGGAAGGAAATATATTTTTGTTTACATTCCCAAAGTACAGAAGTGCAAAGCAGGGGCCCATCAAATCCAAGGTCACATCCTGCGAAGGTCTTGTACTGCGACATAATATATAGAAGGACAGGTGAGCCTGTGTGGAGGAATCGAGGCACAGGGCTGGGGTCGTGCAGCCTTGACTAGAACCACCTATGCTCATGTTAACCAATCTAGTCTAGTGAGAATTGGTTAATATCTCTTAACAATCTAATCACTCTGAGTTCCCACCATTCTCTACACTGTTATACCAAGACTCAAATTTCAACATAAGTTTCAGAGAGAACAAACCATAGCAAATAGCAACATAAACAATCTTGGGTAAAGGGATTCTTTTCAGGAATTTTCTAAGCACTGTATGGTCCATTCACTGGAATGAATTTCTATTCCAAGAAAGTTATACACAGTCCTTGCTATAAGCAATAGGCAAAGGTCACAAATAATGCTATTTGTTTTCATTGAGAAAGAAAAAGGAATCATGTGAAAGTACTGAGGAGACTCACGTCCATAAAAAGAATTTTTGAAGTGTCCCTGACCCCCAGAACACCCCATAGAGACAGATTTCATCAGATGTAGGGTGTCCATATTTACTACCTGAATCCCTAGGCTTTGTCAAAACTCGGCCCCCCAGTTCTGTGGCTCTCTCACAGGTCCTCATCAATTCATAGACATCAAGTTAGCTGCCCATAAAGGAAATGTCATTCATTTCAGAAGTTAAAGCCCACTAATCTTCTAACTCTTGTATATTTTTCTCGCTTTCAGATCTCTTCCTTCAAATTGAGGGGCATTTCTCCCAGTCCTCTCTTCTTTTCCTTAAGAGATATACACAAAATTAATTTTCAAAAAAAAAAAAAGGAAATAGTGCTTGTGTATATAGGGATGGGGGGGAGGTAGGATGGCTAAGGAAGGGGGGGGTAAATGAGAATTAAGTTGTGTCATATACTGGTACAAATTCTCAATGTGGAGTGTAATTATGAGTGTATATATAATGTACCAATAAAAATGTACCAATAAAAAAAGAGATATACACATAAATTGATTGACTGTGATCAGTCTTCCCAGACAAGGCAAGGCATACTTCTAAAACCTATCTCACAGTTCCACAGAACAAAGGAGGATGTGTGTACTGTGGACTGAGGAGGAAAGAAGTTTCACAAAACATAAGTCTTGAGATCAGTCTCTTGTAAAGAATTTGGATACATAGCTAAGACTAATTGCTAAGAAAAAAATTTTTGTTCTGATTCTTTAACCAGCTACTGTCTTATGAATTAGAATAGTCTAACTATATGCTTACCATTCTACACAAGCTTCTGAAAAATAGCATAAGCATAAATAATACTGGCTTCCCAGGAGAAGACAAGAGATAAAGCATTTCCTAAGCCTGCAGTCTAGTCTAGCACACTCACACACACATACACACACACACACACACACACACACATTCACACCAACTATATTAAATCACTGTAGATCGCCATAGTAAGACTTCATTTTAGTACCTGCTCATTCACTCAGTTGCTTACAAACAACATGGCTGTTCTCGTTTACAGCTGTAGCTTAGCTATTCTCAGCATATGAATTTTAAAATTCTGCTTACCATGAGAAAGTTCACCACTGCAAATTGGATTTGTAGAGAAACCTCTGCTAATAGTACTCTAGTTGCTAAGCCTGGTCAGACTAAAGACTATTTTAAGATTTCTAACCATCCTCTCATTCCATGCAGCAAGGCTTCCAGGAACAGGTTTCTGTCATGGTGCAATTGAATTCTATCTTTTGTTTAGATGCCATCTGTGTATCATGGAGCTGGTGCATTCAGATAAAATCTTCCAAATATGAAAATAAACTACCACTTGATAATGACTCTATTCTAATTCTTTTGCAAGGGATGCTCACAGTATCATGATGCTATGACCATTTTTTAAAAGTCTTTGAAACTTATTGAACTATTTCTTGTGATACAAGTTTCAAGTGCCAGACCTGTGGAGCTACATCAGCAGTTACATACTAAAGGAAATCCATTATCTGCTGAAATCAATCAGTGTAGGTGGCTAGGGGAAAACCTTTCTAGTCGCAAACCTTTGCCAAATTTTCCATCCTCTGGCTCCTCACTATTCAAGGCTTACCAATCACTGGTGGACCAGTTCTAGTCACAAATCTACTTTGTAATTTTTATTATGTATTGCACCATAAATCATACGATCTTTTTCTTTAGCAATTTCTGAAGAATTCTGTGACTATGTTTTCTTTCAAGAAACATGAGCTGAAAAGTTGGATGGCCACTGAACTGCATGTAATTCAAGCCAACAAATCCTGGACTGAAAATTTAGAAGTTAAAAGAATTCCTTTTGTAAAGAGAAGATGTACATAGTAAAGCAGGACAGAACTGTATGCTTGGGCACATAACAGTTTCATAGATTTCAGATTTATCTACTGCTACAGATTTATATAAATTTATATGTATGTAATATTAGGAGCTGGAGATTGGAACCAGTTGAGAGAAAATGTAGCTGGACTTTTTCCAGCTTTATTTAGGCTTAATTGATGAATAAAACTTGTACACATTCATGGTTCTCAATGTGTTGATTTGATATAAATATATTTCATGGGATGGCTCTTTTAATTAAATAATTAATACCAATCACCATACATCATTACCAATTTTTTACTGTATAGGTGAGACCTCTTGAGGTCCACTCTCTTAGAAAATTTCAAATAAATAATACATTAGTGGGATTAACTGTGTATTAATTATACATTGTTACACAATATTTTTATATATTAAACTTGTTCTATAAATCTAGAAAGAATTTGGAGAAGGACCAAGATAAATCACTGGGAGCTTAAGGGAAATCTGTAGGTTTTAGCATTTAATACAGGGAAATCTGAATTGGAACTGAGCGTTGACTGATAGGGAAGTATCTGTCTTAAAGTAATTAATGGACCAGAATGATTATTGTATCCTTCTTGTCAGGATTAGTAACAGAAAATAAATGAATGTGGCATAATTAAGAAACGTGAAAGATAACTAATTATATTCTAATCCTAAAAACATTTACTTTCCAAATTTGCCACACACCTGAATGACAAGTAAGATTTTATAAAAAGAAGCTTGTTATAGCTCGTGTCTAGATGTCCCCTTAAAGCCTCAAAATTAATAGGTCTTAGGTAGGATTTTTTCAAAGATGGCTGGGTCTAGAGTATGTGATTGATTTATAGTGCAATGTTAGGCCTGAGGGCACTAGGATTAAGGGCTTTAAGTAGTCTGGATAAAATAAAAGGAGCAGAAAAATGCTGTTAAGGTCCCTTGTTGTTTTGTTGTCTTACACCACCATGAGCTGTTGCACCTCTGCCATGTGCCACTCTGCCATGGAGCCAGCCAACTATGGACAGAAACTGCTACAAACTATGAACTAAATAAACACTTTCCCTTTTTTTTATTTTTTTAACACTTTCCCTTTTAACTATGGGTGTTGGATAGTTTGTGTCTGCAGTGAGAGAAAAGTAACTAACATAAAACTTTTACTGTGCACATATTTGGTAGTGAAAAAATTTTGCCACATACATGCTGATTAAGAACTAGAAAAGTGAAATAAAAGAAAAAGAGTTTAAGAACAGAGTCCTAGATAGGAATTTTCAGGTGATTTTTCCTTTTAGTCATCCAATAACTTTGTCTTCTGGTAATATATCCCAAATACAAGAAGACGAATGGGAACCCTCTTGGGGAACTTGATTTGCAGAATGAAGTTATAAAATGATGCCTCCAACAGCTCTAAGTGTGTAAAATATAATGGACTATCTCACACTGACTTCAACTGTCATTATGTACAAGTCTTGTCTCCAAATAAATTCAAATTCTGTGAGTGTTAGGCCTATAGCCCACGGTACTTATAAAGAGTTTTTCATACCTAACACAATCCTTATGACATGATAACTATTTAAATATTTACTGGATTCAACTGAATTGATTAAACCCAATTTAGTAAATATCAGTAAATAATGAGAAGGATAAAAATTATAAGCATAGAAAACAATCTCACGAATGTCCCCAATGATTCTCCAACACCCAGCACCCTCTGTGCTCAATACCTAAGAATAATTGTACTTGACACATTTGATGACTAAAAAAGCCCATGAATACATTAAAAAAGCCCTTACAGAGACACAGCTGTACCTGTATGAGTCCCACTGCTCTCTGCCCATTATTATTGTTTGTGTAGGACATGAACTAGGAATGGCTGGAGTAATTGTAGTAAGGTATTTTATTTTAGGAATAGATCAATGGAAATTGCTAAATTAAAGATGTTTTGAAACCTTGTGTATATAGGGGCAAGGGGTTGTAGAGTGCGTAGGGGAAGGAGGAAAATGAGAATTAAGTTGTGTCATATACTGGTACAAATTCTCAATGTGGAGTGTAATTGTGATGTGTAAATTTAATTATATCAAATTTAAAAATAAAAAAAGATGTTTTGGTGCCTGCCTGGCAAGCTCAAGGTCCTGAGTTGCATCCGCCCCCCTTCTGATACCAAAAAAAGATGTAAGTATTTGGAAACACAAAATAGGTGAATTGTGTATGTGATCAGGGGATTAATTATTGCTGGAATAGACAATGTAAGCATAAGAGAGGGAACAGGGCTGGATCTTACATGATGGTGCCAAATCTCTAGAGACCCCAGGAGCCTTGGCATGCAAGCTGTGAGCTCCTCAGTGTTCTTTCTTATAGTTTTCTGTCTCTCCCCACACCCTTGTATACATTTTGTCTTCTTGAAATAATTTTCTCTTTCACAATATAAATAGCTGGGAGGGTTTTGCTCTGATGATTGACATGCTACATACTCATTCTACAAAATTTACCTCTTACAGCAAGTGTCTGGGGGAAAAAATAAAACTTGCTTGGAATCCCATCTCATTGACACAAATGGTTATTTATTATTGTGTTTTGATCTGTGAATTATGTTTTCATAACTTTTGATCATTTCATGGTATTTTCTTTTTATTAGCACTATTTGTACCATAATATTATAAAATGATTTTGTCATCTGTTTTGCAAATATTATTAGTAATTTTATTAAATAGCAATTTTACATTTGTAGTACATATGTTTATATATTGTAGGTATTTGGTGCTTGGATATTTTTAAATGAGAGCTTTTACATAAGTTTCTATATCTGAAGATTACAGTGTATCTTTTTTTTTTTTGAGACAGGGTCTCGCTTTGTAGTTCAGGCTGGCCCTGAGCTCACTATGGAGCCCAGGCAAGTCTAGAACTCTTCAATCCTCCTGTCTCTGCCTCCCAAGTGCTGGGATTACAGGCGTGAGCCACCACGCCTGGCACTATGGTGTGTGGCACTGATGGCTGGTGGGCGTGAGTCACCACACCCAGCATTGTTGTATGTGGTTAATGGGATTGAACTCAACCCCTTGCACTTGCAAGGCAGGCACTGGAACCACTGAGCTAAATCTCCGGCCCTATAGTGTATCATTTTTGTAGTTTTGGGGTCTCCTGCAGGGACTAGCTTTCTGGGACACTGCTGGGCTGCAGGCAACAAAATTGGGTAGAATCTTAAAGAATTACATTCCTTTGCTCTAAACCATCATGAAACACTACCATTGTAAACATGTATACACCAGTGTCTATATTCGCCTGAAGTAACCACAGAAGTGATCTCGAAATCATGTTCATTTTCATAGATACTAGGTAGTGCTAAGAGACTCCACGAGATGATGCAACACACACAATCATACCTTATTATTCACACAGTGGATCTTCAAGTTATTACCAGCCCAACATATGAACAACTTGGGTTATGAGCAGAATTTTATTTTTAATTTATGACCAAAGTCTTTAGTTACAACCCAAATGCTGGCCACTTGTCTTCCAGATGGCCTGAGGTACAGATTTAACCCTTACAGAGGTCTGGAAGGAACACCACAGCACCCTTTCCTGTGTAGGGTTAACTGAGAGATCCCAGGCCAGGGTCTCTCTGAGGACACCGAGGGCTGCCTATATACAGGAGAGACTGAAAGCTGTGGAGAGGAGCCTGAGCCTTTAATTGACCAACCGGAGTTACAAGCAGCTACCACGAATGAATTGAGATTGTAAGTCAAGGCTCCACAGTATTTGTTTTCAATTTTAACTGTGCCCACTTAAGAAACCTGTGAAAAATAGTTATCCATTTTAAAAAGATATTTTCCCTTTGAATTGGCTTCATAGAATATACTATTTGACATGAATTAGTAGATTGTTTACTTTAAAAGTACATCTTACTTATTAATCCCTGGACTCATTTTGAGAAAAAGTTCAAGATGGAATGTTGAGGCAATATTTCTCTTCCTGTATATTTTATATTATGTGAAAATGTTTGTCTATCACTAGTTAAATTTAGTGACTTTATTGATGGACATCACACAACAATCTGAAATGAGCCCGGTGTGGTGGCTCACGCCTGTAATCCCAGCACTCGGGAGGCAGAGGCAGGAGGATTGCTGAGTTCGAGGCTTGCCGGGGCTACATAGTGAGCTCAGGGCCAGCCTGAACTACAAAGCGAGACCCTGTCTCAAAAAAAAAATCTGAAATGATTGGACCTTATAAAGTATCCTTTGCTTGTATTATTTAAGGCAACAACTGTTTCTCTATATAACATGAAAAAATGGTTGTAGTTTTTGTTTAACTCATTAAGACTACTTTCTCTTTTAATTCTCTATGTCACAATGAAGTACTACCATAGGAAAGTAAGTAATAAATAGCTTAGATAAATAGGTTATCTAAGATGACAAAAAAATATGCCCCAGAGTTTCAGTATGACAATATCAGGAGGATCAAGGAAGAAGGGGCCCTGGTCAAGCAGTCTTTAAAAATAATGCATCAGATGAGGACTTCCTAAAAAGAATTCCAAACTTCAGCAATCATTCATATGAAAAGATGCTATTGATTCATGACTAGCCAAGGAAATGTCTCATGATATGCACTCAGATATCCCAGCACAAAATTCATCTCATAAAATTTCTCCCTAAACACTCTGGATATAATACAATCATTCTCTTTCAGCTCATTTGAATGGTAAGTGACAGTATCTTAAAATGATTAAATTAAAACAACAGCCCTTTCCTTTTATGAGCAGTTCTATCTAAATGAAATCTACTGTACCCCTGGACCACTCTGTTCAGTATGATATTTTCTTGAAGTTCAGAATGGCGCCAAGATTATGTGCTTTGAAACTAAGATACTGAAAGTGTTTAATTTTTTTCTCTTTTAATTCCAATTTATATACTTAAAATTCGTTTTTCTAGATGGGAGAATGGTAATTTTTTTCTATTCATACTCTTCACTACTTGATTTTTCATAAGTAAACCTCAAAGGAGTTTCCTTTCCTGTTGAAAACCTCACACTTTTGTGAGTCTCCCCTGTAAACAGCAAATGGAGATAGAAAGTTCCGAGTAACCTAGCAACCATCCAAATTCCATTCGCATCCCTGCCTTGTGCTCTGGTTCTGCAGGGAAGACCATTCAATACAGAAACAGACAAGAAAGAGAGCTGAAACCTCTCCCGACAATGCCGGGGAATTAGTGGAGAGACACATTAGGCAACAACACGGTTTTGCTTTATACAAGCTCCCTAGGTTTTTTATTTCAGTAAAAGGATCAAGACTCCAGTTCAAGCCACTGGAAGAAAAGAGTTGCCATTTACTGAACGAGAACAAGTTGAAGGAGAAGAAGGAATTAAAAATTCAGCATTGGACATATTAAGTTCAAAACACTTTAACAGGGACGTCTTCTTAAAGGAGGATTATGGTCAGCAGGTGAATTTCAGTAAAGAAGATGAGAGAAGGGTAAATGTGGCTGAGACCCAAGGCTGCCAGTGGGTAGGGATTAAAGCTTAGGATGAATGAGCTGGGAGAATAAAAGAGAGAGGCCAGAGATAGAAGATGGAGATGCTAAAAGTCAAGAAAATTATGGGTAAACAAGAAGAACCAACCAGCTGCCAGTGCTGCTTGAAAGTGGACAAGGCAACAGTAACTGGCTCTGGTGATCAGAAATCCCTGGGGCTGTTAATAAGAGATCCCAGTCAGTCTGAGCAAACCTTCGAAGCACTGTCTGTCTCAGAGATTTTCTTAAAAGGTGGGGCTGAGAATGTAGCTCAGTGTTACCATATGGCTTTGAATCCTAGCACAGAGAAGGAAAGGAGGAGGAGGTGGGTGATTTCAGGGAAGTGCTGGGGACAAAATCCAAATGGGAAAGTCCTTCAGATCCCTCTTCAGTCTTCTTGTGAGGACTGAGAAAGTTAAAATAGAGGATTCCCGAGGCCTTTAACTTTGTTTTTCTTAGCCTTTAATTTTGGACAAGTGTTTAAAATTAAGATAGTAAACTACATTATGTGATCTTTTCCTTTCAAGTGAACACTGTTTTCCTTGTGCAATTCCTCTTTAATTCAAATATACCCCTTCCAAATTTCTCTCTCCCTCTCTTTCTCTCTCTCTCTCTCTCTCTCAATTATTAGGAGTTATTGTTGGTATCAAAAAGTGACAAGAAAAATGGAAAATTTACAACTTTGGCAATGAAATCCAGCAATTTCTATTTGGATTGTTTAAATCATAATATAAAAATAAATAGCTCTTTCCCCATTTGACATTGCTATCTTGTTTTAGTTATTTTTCATACAGATATGGAGGCAGTTAATAATTTTTTAATCAAGCACATGTGTATTTTATAAAACATCTTTGATGCCATCTATTGAATAACTTTATATTCATGAATGTACTTTGAGCCACACAGGAAATCTGTTAAAGATGAATAAACAAAAACTAGCTATTTGTTTATACTATTCCAAGAAAGAATTAATCTTTTCATTGTTGTTGATGAATATTCTCAAATTAAGATTTGTCACTGTCCTAACCTTTATGTCCCT
Organism: Thryonomys swinderianus; assembly: GCA_004025085.1. Classification (NCBI taxonomy): domain Eukaryota; kingdom Metazoa; phylum Chordata; class Mammalia; order Rodentia; family Thryonomyidae; genus Thryonomys; species Thryonomys swinderianus. Next base: position 44,219 of record PVIC010004555.1, read on the forward strand.
CTTTCACTGACAAAATATGTGGGACATGATTTATAGGACTTTACTTCTTAAAAGCTATGGCAAATATAGAGTCAGAATGGCATGTCCTCGAGTAGGTTACCAAGAAGGGTCCTTGGGCTGTTACCACCTCCCCCCAGCCTGGCCTTCACATCCTTCCCTTGAACCATCTGCTATCTGCCCAGCAAGTGACAGCTCACAGGGCTCATATGCTACCACCCTCTCAAGGAAGAGCCCTTGGAAAGTGCCCTCAAACCAACATTGGTGAGTATGTGTTAAGGGACAGAAAAATCTTCTCTTCTTCATTGTATAAGAGCAATTTCTCTCTGGCCGCAATCCCAGCACCCCACTCCACCAAAGCAAAGTGCTACAATTACAGTCCATTCCCTTGAGAACAGAGTTTTGAAAGAATGGCCAACCATTGTAAATAAACACACTTCTACTAGGACTAACACATGTCCTTTTTCTTTCCTTTTTAAAATAAAACTTTAGACTCAGTTCGAGTTTACAGGAAAACTGGGAATGAAAAAAAAAAGAGACAGTAATATATTCCACCTCTGCCCCATCACAGATCTCTTTGTAGCATCTTGTGTTTGTTGCCATCAATGGCCCAATATCTCTAAGTTACTATAAACAGGGCCCATGGCTTCGATTAGGATCACCTCTATATTGTACAACAATCTGAGTTTTGAAACCTGTCTAATGCCACGTGTTCACCATGATAATATCAGACAGAATAACTTCACTGCCCTAAAACCCTGTTGTGCACCACATGTTCTTTTCTCCACTTTCCTTTTGAAGTTGTTTATCAAAGTATTCCTCACGGGTCATTTCCCTGTTAACATCTTTGCTGATGTTTTGCTACTTTCGGAGTCTTAGTGTCCTTTACAAGAAAGACACACTCCCTAGCTGGATCTTCAGTAAGCAGACTTTCCCTCTGTGGATGGTTACATTGACAGCTCCCATTTCAAGCTTACCGAGACAGAATTTTAAACACATAGTAAGTGTTGGAGAAAGGCTAAATGTACCTGTTACATCAGCAGACATGAAACACTTGGATCCCAGAGAATTAAGACAAAAGTTTAAGCAGCTATTTCTTTTTGTTAAATGAAAAGTAACTTATTACCATGTAGCCTATTAAGTATACATTTTTAATTGAAGTTATTTTCTTTCTATAGAAAAGAATCATCATTCCATTAGCTGTTCATAACACAGAATGTTTTGTATGGGGCTGATTGTTTATTGTAGCTTGGTGAAAATGTCTTCATATTTTTAATTTGATTGAATCATTCTACTGTATAAATAGATAGTGGAGAAATAACAAATAAAGGTATCTGGTCCTCATGCCTAATTTCAAAATGAAGCAATAATGATGACCTACAGTACCCAGAAAAAAAACTTGCCAGAAGGAATTACTGAACAGAAGCCAGAAAAAGAGAAAATGCCAGCATCAAGCAAGGTTAAGTTACAAATCAAATTCTGGTTTCTTCATATTAAATTCTCCTGAAGTAGAAAGGTTCTCATGCTGAAGCAAGTTTAAGTTTCTTCCTTCTCTGTAAGGTTTAATTTCCAGCCATTTGCTGTGATCATATTCAATATATCAGGTCATTTTTTATAAAATGTGAGTCTAAATACAACAGAAAGGCAGATGTGTAGGTTCATGTACACAAACAAACTACTCAAGCTTTGAGTACTCTCCCTGTCATGGGTTCTGGCTGTCCTTAAAGAAAATTAGGAGGAAAAAGTGATCTGAAACACATGAGCTTGGAAAAATCGATATAATTCAGGCCTCTCAGATTGATGCAAAATTCATACCATGGAGGAGATACAGTGCAGTGAAAAGAGAGAAAAAGAAAGGATGTTTAGATGAAAGCTAGATTCAAATCCAACCATAGCCATTTAGTAGTTGTGTGGCTTTTTCTAAGTTATAAACTCTTAGGAGATTGAAATTTCCCCATCTATAAATTGAAGAAAAGAATTACTTTGATAATTAAGTTACATCAACAAATGAAACACTTGGCTCCCAGAGAATTAAGATAAAAATTTGAACAGCTATTTTTTTGTTAAATAAAAAGTAACTTATTACCATGTAGCCTATTAAGTATACATTTTTAATTGAAGTTATTTTCTTTCTATAGAAAAGAATCATCATTCCATTAGCTGTTTCAAAGCACAGAAGGTTTTGTGTGGGGTTGATTGTTTATTGTAGCTCGGTGAAAAATGTCTTCATATTTTTAATTTGATTGAATCATTCTACTGCATAAATAGGCAGTGGAGAAATAACAATTTGTCTTTCATTAGCAGAACTGTGTTTCACATCACAAATTTAAATTACCTCTTGAACCTCTCTTCAAGAGTGGCCCTTGGAAGAAATGATAACACATGTACAGTAATTTTTGAAGCCACCAAAATGAGGACTGAGATTATAGATGATCATCCTTTTGGAGAAAGAAAGTGAGCAAGTATCAAAGCCCCGGCTAAGCCAGCTTGTCTTGCAGAGGGTGGGAGCTCATCTCTAGCCTCTCTGGAGAGGAAATGGCACGAGAAATCTACTGAAGGCCCAGAGTACCAGTGACAAGAACTTCTAGGAATGAACTTCTTATGAATTTCTCAGTCCCTTCCTCCTCATGGGAATAACTCAACTTTAATTTTCCACTTATGTAATAAAGTTTAGAAGAAGATCACCAGATCAAAGAGAACTTTCAGATTAAACAAAATTTTTTTCTCTCCTATGGCAGCAAATATTTTACATAAAACAAGCAAAGATGGTTAAAGGGAAGGCATTTATTATGGATTAGCCAGAGAGCTCAAAACCAGCAAAATTCATTTTTAACAATTCCTTTGGCTTTAATTAAAGCATGCTTTTACATTATTTCAAACTCTTTCTGTTTTTAATTTAGCTGTCATGGTCTTGCTTGTCATTAATTCATTATTTATGAACTGCAAATCAAGCATTTTTTCTGTACACAGCAAATATTGTTGGCAAATTAAGACATCACTGGAGTCTGCCCCCAGGTATAGCTAATAAATTATTTAGAATTTTTCTCATGGGTCATTCTTGTTTTTTGAACTTTAATAGATATCAATGAAAAACTATTAATAATAGACATATGAGAATTGAAGATGCGAAACCTCAAAGCCAAGCCACTGGGCCAAATGCCACTCACTCTCCTTCATTCAGCTGTGGTCTCTGATCAAGCAGTGACAGAGAAACAGAAGAAACCTGGCTCCATCACACAGAGAACAGAGAAGATGGAGAGGAGCCAGGCACTCATTCAAAGCCAAGGCAGACACTGTTTTCTAACTGTCCTCAGAAATTCAATTCTGGGCCCAATGTTGGCAGAAATCTGAAATATTCATTCATTCACTCCAGAAATCGGCACTGGGCACCTATTTTGTACAAAGACTATGAAGGTTCTGAGCAAAGAGCAGCAGTGAATAAAAGAGGCCAGGTCTCCGTGCTCAAGTGGATCACACCCTGATGGAGCCAAGAGGGAAGAATAACAGTACAAAATGTATTTCAGGGTATGGAGAAAACGGATAAAGAAGGGAAAGGAGAAAAGAGGATGTCTCGTTTAGGTAAGGGGGAAAGGAAGGGATTTTGAAAGGGAAGATCTTTACAGGAAGCCTGGATGAAGTGAGAAAATGAACATTATCCACACGAGGAACACCCTGGACAAGGAAAACAGTAAGGACCAAGATACTGCAGTAGGAACACGTGTGCATGGATAATCCAAGACCATCTGAAAGGACAAACTAGCTTGGCCAAGGCAAGTAAGGGGGAGAGTTAGAGCAGTCCATTGATCCATCATATTGAGTGTCACTTTTACTCTGATGGAGCAGGAAGCCTTGGAGGACTGTGAGCAGGCAGTGACTTACTCTGGCTCTGAGTGTAAACATGTACTTTTGCTGCTGTGTGGACAATGAACCACTGGAAGCAAGAGAGGGAGCCAGGAATCAAAGCAGAAGGTCTTTGCAGGAGATCCAGCCATAGGATCCTTGGTGCCTGGGTATAGTGACAGCTACGAGGTTGGTTAGAAAGATCAGAATGGCAAGATATTTTGAAGGTACAGCCAATGTGCATGGGTTCCAGGTTTGGAAAATGAAAGCCAAAATGACTCCCTTATTTTATTTTATTTTAATTTTTATTTTATTATTTTATTTTATTATTTTATTTTATTTGTAATCTGAACAGTTACAAGTGTGGATTAGCCATTTAGGGAAAAGGAGGGTGTGAGAAAGGAACAAATTTAAGTGTTGTGGTGTCCAGACATGTGTTTGAGATTTAGTACACTGGATTATCTTCTGAAACAACTGAACATAATCTCACTTAGAGGTTACTTAGAGGCCAATGTTACAGGTTAGAATTAGATACTCAGATTTTAGAGATGTATGAATATTGGCTATATATAGGATGTCTACAGAGCTCTAAGGGCAGGTGAGTGCATGGTATTATGGTTCTCTACTCTGCCTCTTTCCTGACAGTTAACATCAGTTTTCTGAGGTCAGGGAAAGAAGATGAAAGGAGAATTTAAAGAATTAGTAAAGTAAATGAAATCACAACATTAAAAAACTTACATACTGATTAGTTCTTCCTTAATGTTTATATGTTATGAAGTATATTTAAGAGGAAATTAATGGGACTGCATTGTAACTCCATGGTGGAATGCTTACCTAAGATGAGTGAGACTCCTAAGATGAGTGAAAAAATCATTACACCTGAGGAGAGACAAATTCCTTATCAGTTTAACTCGTCCCATCTATTGTCGTAGGAATGCTTTGCTCATCTCATTGTCCTAATCAGTTTAAGTTCCTTATCAATCTAATATTCCATCAGCATAAGATCCTCCTCATCATAGGATTAACGCCATCTGAGTCATCGGATACTCCCTATGTGCCTATTAAACAGTGGCAAGCTTGGAGTGCCTTTATCTTGCCAGCTCTGAGGCACTGACCTCCTGCTCCCCCATGTACTTTGAAACCATGCAAGTCTCTTCTGTCTTTTTTCCTTTAGCCCTCACCATGCCTCTTCCTCAGCAGTTGGAGGACTAATCAACCTCTGATATACATCCGTGGGTAAATTTGGAGCAAACAGTTCAGGTTATGCAGCTTAGATGCCTGACCTGAATTAACTCGTGTATAAAACTTTCTCTTTATGAACCTCAGAAACTAAAAATGGGATACATACAATCCCCATAATGTGTAGTTTACATAAATTCATAAAATATAATACATTGCAGGTGTTGATTTGTATATAACTATAAATATTCATATATAACTATAAATAGTGTAGGTTTGTTAACTGATGCAAAGATTGATTTCAAAATGCATTACTTCTGAGGTTGTCATCATTCTAAAACAAATACTAAGAATAATTTCTGTCCCTACTTAGGCTCAGGAGAATCAAAGCTAAAAAAAAAAAAAAAACAACCTAAAAGCTAAACAATCCAGAGTGTTATGGCTCAAATCTAGCTCACAGATGGGGGTTTGGGAGGTAACTAGGTCATGGATGGGTGATACTGGATTAGTCCACTGATGGGTTTAGCATAGTTCTGGATGTGGACGATGGATTTACTGCAGAGAAAAGACTCACCCTGGATGTTGGTAGCACCATCTGACAGGTTTCCACCCTAGACAGAATAAATGGAGAAAGAAAAAGGAAGCCAACTACTTCCTGCACACACTGATGTGGGCTGTTTCTCCTCTGCCATGCCACCCTGCTTTGGAACCAGCAGACCAGGGACTGCAACTACTACAAATGTCAGCCAAAGTAAACCTTTCCTCTTTTTACTTGTAGATCTTGGATATTTTGTCCCAACAACAAGAAAAGAACTAAATAACAGTGTAAAGATTGTAAGGGAAGGACTACAGAGTCGGTTTTAAATATTGACAGGTAAATCAGACTCTTAGTGGCAATATTTGTAAGCCTCTAATTTCCTCTTAATTTTGAAATGTTTTATGATAAATATAACAATCTTTGTATGCATTCATTTAATTATAATTTTAAGATATCTGTTTTGTTAGGATGATCTTCTTTCTACATCCTATATCGCTGAAGGCAAAAGCTCTATCAATTTAATTTGTAACCTATAGTACCTGACAGAATATCAGTTGCCATAGAAACTTAATTGTAATTAAAAAGATAACATGATGATGATCATGCTTTTCCTGCTGTTGTCTTTCAGAAAAGACTTAAGAAAATACTCAGGCCCCAAATAATTATAAAAGTACAGACAAAAGGAAGAGGTACAAACATTTTCCCTCTGGGTAGATTTTAGGCAACACATTAATTCTTGAACATGAATCTAAATAAATAATAAAATTGAATTCATCCCAATCTATCATAGAACTTCTTTGACAACATAAAAGTTAGCCAAATAAATCAGAATAATGGGATTTTGACAGAACAAGACATTTATCTATTTTCAGAGAAACATTGATCACACAACTTATAAATTGCCAATTGAGGTTCTTCATCCATCACCAAGATTTCCATCTAACAACAGAAAATAATTACCACACCTCTATCATGCCATACAATCTTTTGATGTGTCAGGGAGAGAATGCATATATTCAGGCTTCCATGTGGATAACACTTGTGTGGTGGATAGCTTTATTTTCTGTTTACCAACAGAAGCTCACTTCTCAAGAGTAAACCCAGAATCTGTGTCTGTAATAGTGCTATGACTTTGGGAAAAGTTGCAGAAAACCTTCCTCAGAATGTTAACGTTGGCTCTTCCACAGGCTATTGCAACCTTTCCCTGCTAACTTATACAAGAAAATGTGCTTCTAAATACTTTCAGGAAAACAATGGATTAGGTATTCCATTTTCAATTCCAAGGCCCTAGGTCTCTTCAGCTTAACAATAGGATGTTCTGTGACCTGAAATGTGTAGGCCTTTATTAGCATTGAATTTTACTGTCTGAATAAATGAGTTGGACTCTGATTCAAAAATGTGTTTACATATATGTGAATTACATATAAACTTATATTTATTTATCTACATATAATTACATGTGCATATATATAAATGGTGAAAAGAGATAAAACTTGTCCAGAATGGAAAGAAAATAAACTCACACTGAAAAAGAAATAAGGAATCTCATTGTTAATCAGGCAGGAAGGACAGATCATAAAGTCAGCTGTGTAACTAGCAGGAAATCCTATTCCTCCAAAGGTCACACAGCAGCTGCCCAAAGGCCTAACAAGCTTCTTTCTGAGTCAACTACTGCTTTGTTATCAAAGGCACTCACAGACACACTACCCCGTCACTCATGGCCTCCTGAGGAGGCACAATTCCTAAATGTCCTCGCGTTTAACAGCACAGAATTCCTTTTCCTGATCCCACCTCCGGAACAGCAAATAGAACAAACTTTCCTTGGCTTCTGCAGAAAGTGATCATTAATGAGAATCAAAACTTTCAGGGAGCCCTTTTCTTGTCCAGCAGTGCTTCTGGCCCTCCCCTTGGGTTCTACCTCAAGCCATTGGTCTGTAAATATGTTGTCAGACTTTGGGTTTGTCCCTCGTGACACATGAATAATTTTCTAGACTCACAAAATGGAAGTTTTCCAAGAATCACTAAGACCCTCATTGCCATGGACTAAGACACTAACTAAGTAATAACGTGCATATTTGAGATCCCCTTGAACATCTCTGGGCAAAGACTCTGTCTCCAATTGCCCAAGTGCTGTACTGAAAAGGAGTTTCATGATCCTGTCAGGATTATATTTTGTATCTTAATATTTTAAGATCACAATCTGACTTTATATGCACACATACATGTTACACATAGGTAATTATTTCTTCAGTTCAATGACACTCTTTCTTTAAATGTAAGGTAAACTAAAAGCACAAATTAAGACACTTAACTTTCTACTTAATTTGGTTATTCAGTTATTTTTATTAACAATATATGAATTTATTTATTATAATTGTACTACTATAATGAACTCTCAAAATTCACATATGAGTTAGAAATATACATAGATATAGGGATGGATATAAACAGAAAGAAAACAGAAAGAATCTATGTAGTGAATGTATGAACCTCTCTTGGAAATTTCGTTGCTGCTCGGTGTATCTTTTTCTGAGAATTCTTGATCATGTTTATAAAATAATGGTTATTGCTTTTATAAGTGTATCTTTTATGATGGTATAAGAGATACACCTCAGCCCTTTAATTGTTATCTAACTTATTTTTTGAAATCAGAAAAGAAAAGAGAAAATTCAGGTTGATTAGCAAACTTTTTGTTTGCCTTTCAAACTACAGACATCTAAGATCAGAATCTGCTGATAATTTGTGCTGCTATTTTAGGACTCACTTTCATTCTACAACTGGCTGAAGCATGAAATGAGGTAAACTAAACTGAATTGAATGGAACTGAAGTGAAATAATGTGATTTCCAGTAGGCCTGATGCCTTCAGAACAGAGCCAAGGTCTCCCCCGTGTTTCTCCTGGAGACCAGGGCACAAGGACGACCGTTCAACCCATGCAGCACTTGGAGGCTGCTGAACTTCGCTAACATTAATCCATCCTCTTCATATAATCTACTCTGCTTCCCTGAAAGCTGAAACATGCTGAGTTACATTTAGGTACAGCTGTCTGCTAATTGCCAAAGCATATAACTTCATTCAAGCATGTTCTTTATTGCAGTCAGATGTGAGAAAACAAAATTTAAAAAACAGGGGTGAAAGAAATTAAAGAACATGAAGAATTTGGATTCCCCTTGCCAGTTTTCCCATGATTCACCTGGTCTCCCTCTCATCCTTGCACTGACCTTTCTATTCCCATTCCCATAATTTTTCATGCTTATTGAGTGCCAGTCAATGTACTAAGTGCTTATGTAGTACTTAGTATGTACTACATAGTATGTATTAGTATATAGTATATATTACTACTTATGTTACTGCAGTTAACCTTCATAGCAGCACACTATTATTTTAATTATTCACCTTATTATTTATATGATATATTAAAATTAACATGATTTTATACAAGAAGCTTGAGGTTTGCCCAATGATCCCCCACTAATGAGACTCAAATCACATGAGGCACATCGGACTCAAGCCAGTCTCTGATTCTTGGACTCCCACTGTGGATGGTAATGGTGAAACACTGGGACAAAAATAATGCTGCTCATGTCCAATCATTTCACAGACTTATAGGCAGCTAAATAGGGACCCAGAGGGATGAACATTACTTCCCCTTTCTTGGGATCTTTTCTCTGTACCCTACCACATTGCCCAAAAGCATCTGGTCCCCACTGTTACCTCACACTTCGCCTGTCTGTCCTGCTCTCACACCATCCTCTTCATGAAATCTTAAAATTATATGGAGAAAAACTGCTTTGTAACTACAAAGATGAAAGTTAGTCCATGAGGTAGTTTAGTAGTAGCACAAATCAAAATTGGGCAAATGAGAGTTTTGATGTCATACATATAAGAAGGCAAGATAGATGTTTATTGGTATCAGTTTCCTACAAGGTCCCTCAATACCCTTAGGTATCATATATACAAATAAGCTAATAAACATATTGAGTTTCTTTTTTATCCATATAAACAACCTTCTTATAAAGTTACAAATGAGTTTTATGACATTTAAGAGTATTTTTATTTTCTTCTGTTTTGGTTGCTATGAACTGAGCACACATCTATTTGTGAGTCATCAGATAATAAATTTGTGTTTAGAAAAAGAAAATCTTTCCACTTGGTAAATATACAGGTGTGCATTTTCCAAAGTCAAGAACAGGCATAGAGGTTGAACACTTAGTTTCATGGCTATCTGAAAATGCCCCAAGTCATAAGGCTACTGGGTTAATTCTACATTCAAAATAACTGTTAGAATTTCCACATAGCAAATCTGGAAACCACTCGTTCTTTGTCAATCACTTCTGCCGGGAAATAGTTTGCTCACTTGAATTCTAGGTAACATCTACTTTGATGTCTTTCTTTTTCACTGAAATCCATTAAAATAAATCTTCAATCTTGGAAGATTAGCTAAAAGATTAATGTCAGACTTCTTTAGGAAGAAAATGACTTGTGCAGAATTCTGATGGAGCATCATGTACTTTTTGTTGTTGCTGTTCATGCTCATTTATTTTCAATTTGCTTATTTCATGAAATGTAAGTGTATGAACTTCATTTATACATAAGAAATACTAACAGGACACCTTTCCTCAACATGTATAAGACTTCCCCCTTTCTAGAAGTCACAATTTTCAATTTTACTACTTTTTTTGTTCACAGTTACCTCCATAATGCAAAACAGCTTATATGATTACTTTCGATATTTCCATTTTAAGAACAATCAATTTTCCTCAATAGAAGACGAAGATTCAGATGTTTTTCTCTGAACCTAACAGATCTTCCTCTATCATTTTATCCTGTTTAGATAGATTACTATGGAGCCCTTATAAGAACTGTGCATTTATGAGTCCTGTATTAATCTAAACAATTTTCCATTTTACTGTGTTGGTTTTACCTGGAGTTCTTAACGATCAGATTTTTGTTTGCTTATTTATCCACATACTTAACAATGATATATCTGGAAAATTTTCTCCAAGTATCTCAGCTTCTGCTCATTTCTTTTTATTTTTTACTATTCCACATTTACAGTATACAATGGTTACATTTACAATGGGTAGTTGATACATGTACCTAATACACCTTAATTCTCTCTTGTCCTCTTTCCCTCCATCCCTCCCTGCTCCCTACAACACTTGTTCTCCTTCCCATTTGCAAACATTCTATTTCTTTGATTCTCTTTCAATCTCTTTTCCCTTTCTTCCTATTCCAATTCTATCTCTTAACCTCTTTTCTATTTGAAAAAATCTTCCCACTTCCTATTAGCTATCTCTTATTTTGCTCTTTGTTCATATTTTAGCTTTCTTCTATAAGAGAAAATGTGCAATATTTAGTCTTACACTTCTGATTTATTTCACTTAAACACTATGGTCTCAAGGTTCACTCATTTACCTACAAATGATTAAGTTTATCCTTTATGGCAGAGCAATACACCATTATATATAAACACAACCTTTTCTTTATCCGTTCATTTATTGATGGGTATGTAGGTTGCTTCCAAGATTTAACTATAACATATTGTGCTGCCATAAACATGGCTATGCAATATGATTACTTTAACTCTTTCGAAAAGATACCTAAAAGGGAAATAACTGGGTCAAATGAATTTCTATTTTTACTTTTTTGAGAAATCTTTAGCACTTATCTTCCTTCCTGGCAAAATCTTCTTCTGATCTGTTCCAGACTGGATGGGTTTAGCCTAGTCCCCAACGGCTCTCTCTTAAACACCGACTTGGAATTTGGAATCCTGTTGCTGTATTCTTCATTTTATTTTAGTTCTCATGTCATTGGGGATATATTCCCAACAGAACAGAATCCATAAGAGTATGTATATGAAGCTAATTTTCCAAAGCGTTGGTCCAAAAATATCTGTGTTCTTAACTGTAGATAATTTCCTCTCAATATATTAAAGGTTTACTCCACTGACTTCTTGCTTCCAACATTAATGTGGAGAAGTCTAAAGCCGTTAGGATTTCTGATCCTTTTTCTGAGCCTCATGCTGCCTCTCCTCCTTTGGAAGCTTCTAGGGACTTTGCCCTGTGGCTGAAATTCTCAATGAAGTGTTGGTGTACGTCAGTGATGGTAAACCTTCTGGAGCTTTCAATGATGCAAAAGTTTCTCTGAGGCATATGTGCCATAGGTTATATTATAGCACTGGATGGGTTATATTATAGCACTCAGTCAGCCTTTGCATAGGAAAACTTAGCACCTGTTTTGTTCTGTTTTGTTCTCTACATTCGCCATATTTCTAACACATGGCTTTCCTACAATTCGGTTCAATTCTGACACTAACCAGAGTTAATACAAAGCCCACAGATTAGGGACTCAGTCCCACAGTTCTTCCCCATTTCAAGTCTTCAAGTTACCCACAAATTTAATCTGTCTTGGCTACAAACTGGGATTTCCTATAACCTTTCCCATGAATTTGGTAATTTGCTAGAGCTCACAGAACTCAGGAAAGAGCTTTACTATTAATCACTTATTATGACTTGGGAACATCCAGGAAAAAAGAGCTGCATAGGGAAGATGTGAGAGAAGGGCTTGAAGCTGCCATGTGCTCTTCTGATTCACCAGTCCTGTCACCTTTTGCTAACCAGCTTCTGTTTCAGGTAAATTGTTGGACTAACTAGCCCTGCAGACATCCTGATCTGCACACTGTCGGATAGAATGGGGCAAACCTGTTCTAACAACAAAATGTGTTGTGTTGACCTACTATTAACCTCCCAAGTCATTACCATTCCATTCTGATACATTATCCTAGTAAAATCCTGCCCTCCAGGGCCATTTTGGTCTAGCCCACTTCCAAAGCAGATTGCAACCAGCAATCTTTCTTACTGGAAGAGTACAGTTCACCATCTCTGAAAAAGTCATGGTGGCCCACCCTCCTCCCAGGAAAAGTCATGAACAACCCTCTCACTGACAATCTAAAATCCTCCCCTTAGCTCCTTAAATTTAAAACAATTCTCAGCCTTTGTTTAGATTGAGAAGCTGATGGGATAGCCTGTGCCCAGCAATTCTGTCTCTCCTGTTCTTGACCAACTCTAAAACATCTTGCACTATCCATCCAGTTCTCTCATCCAATTATCAGTCCCATGACTCCAAGAAGGAAAAAGAACAAATTGGAGTCAAAGTCAGTAACTGTCTCTAGCACCTCCAAGTGTTCAGGAACCTAGAAGCTTTCTATTACCTGCTCTTGTTTGGTTTTATGAAGATGTCCTCACTTGGGAATGACTAAATTATTCTCCATGGTGAATAAGTCATTCTCCAGCCCCTGTCCTCAAGGGGAGTGTTGGAGAGTGGGAACAGAGGTTCCAATTTCAAATCATCCAGTTGGTTCCCTCAAAAGTATCACCTTCCTGAGGCTAACACATGCCCTCGGGTACCAACTAACCCACTGGCCTACAAGAAGACATATCAGCTCACCAGTTCCAAAGGTTTTAGAAGCTCCATCTAAAAAATGGAGCAACAAAAAAGCTGATTGGGAGATCCATAAATGTTGATCAGCAGTGATATTTGTTACATTCATATTTGGTGGAAATATATTACTTTATCATTGCCACAGAGTTTTTAAATGTATAAACTCATTTTCCACAATTTTTTTCTTTTAACAATTTACTTTTTCCTATTATTTGATATTAGAATTTCTAGATCAATTTTTAGTTTGTACATTTTTCTCTGATTCTCTTGCACTTAGTCTTTTTGACTTGGGCTCCATCTTCAGGGGGACTTTTCATTTTCCTGTTTTATCCTCTTTATTGACTACTTCACTTATATTCTTTTTTTCCTATGGAATCTAGTATTTTATGGTTATATCTACTCTTATCTTTTTGCTAAAGTAAATTTAAAGTTTACTTTTCTCAGGCCTAATCTTGGTTTCCTCCAAGTTGCTTTTCTTCTGTTTTTAGTTTTGTTCACTCTCTCATTAAATGACCCTCTCATATAACGAGTGATTTTAAAGTGCTTATGTTAAAAAAAAAAAAAAAGCTGATTGGGAGATCCATAAATGTTGATGAGCATATTAACAGTGATCTTTGTTGCCGGAGAATCTCCTAGATCTAGAATGTTTAGTTTGGGACTTTGAAAGATGCGTCCACATATGCACACATGCATGTGCGTGCGTGCGTGCACGCACACACACACACACACACACACACACTACCATTGGCCTACTGATGCTGCTTAGAGAAGACTCTTCCCACACCCTTCTGTTTTGGAGAAGCCTCTATTTGGCAAACCAAAGTGAAGAAGCACTGGGGTGTCTCAAAACTCAATATGTTAATATCCTTTGTTTTCGCGTGCTGTTTGCACCTTCAGTTCTTAAAATCTCTCTACTGAAGACTGTCTGTGTTATCCACACAAGACTGACAGTAATAGAAATTAGGATAACTTAGTAAAAGTTTAATAAAGGGACTAATCTTCACAAAGGTACAGGCAGTACTTAGGGAAGCTACAAGGATAGTGATCAACTTTCTGCTGTTATTACCTATAGGACCAGAGAAAGAAGGTAGAAGAAACCTGGAAGGGAAATTCCTATAGAAAGGGCAACTCATGAGGAGCTGTGTCCTTGAAACATTCAGGGGAAAAACAAAGTCATCCAAGCTAACCTCACAAGGAGAGACCTTGGGAGATAAATGTCCTGATTTACTTTCTTAGCCACTCTTACTTTCTTAACCACCCCTGTCAGTGGTGCCCATTAACCAAACCCAGTGGGAAGCCAAAGTACAATGACAACCATTGGTTTACTCATTTAGGGGCTCCCTTTATAGCAAAGGGAGAAAAGAAACAATGCAGGATGTACATAGAAGGGCAAATTGGATATATCTAGCACAGCTTTTCTGGAGAAAATTAATATTATGCTATGATTGGGCAAACCAGCAGATTGTAAGGAATGAGGTAAAAAAGTTGAGGATTTAACTACTTCTTAAACTGATTTCTGACCAATCTCCATTTTTGCTTATCTTTAACTTTACTTCCAAATGTGCCGGTACAAACTGCCAATTCCAGATCCTATCAGTGGCTTATGCCTGCAATCACCTTTCTCCTGGAAGAAATAGGGAAATAGTGCCGTTTGTTTGTTTGTTTGGTTGTTTGTTTGTTTGTTTGTTTTTGGATGCTGAAATATAGCAACTGTTTTCTTTCAACTTTTCTTCTTAGAACTACTTTTTAAAATCCTGTAACTGTCAATCTTCTACCTTTCAATAATATTTATATTATTTTAGAGTTTGAAATAACTGATGAGCTTCTCATTATAGTTCTCCCTGGTAGCATTTAGACCCAGTAGATAGATACAAAGATCATCAAACAAATATGAATATTTCTCACAACCTACAAGAAAGTTCCAAGTGAAGAGGCTCCCATCCCACCTCAACCACAACAAAATAAACAAGGGGTTAGGAAGTAAGCAATGACCAACAGAGAAGATATAATTTCTGAGGTGAGCTGTGCTAATGGCAACAAAGTAAACCTCCAAAGTTCCAAATGTGGTATTTTTCATACTTCCATATTTACTGAGAAGCCCAAGGATCCTAAGGCTAAGATGGAGCCCAGATTCCCAAATCCTCTACATTTGGGTCCAACTTAGGGCTCTGGAAATGTTTATGGAGAAAGATGTTCATGTTCATCTCTCACCTTCTATTCCCATCCATTAAAATTTTCCAAAGATAGGTTTCTACAAACAGTTATTTGAGCATTTAAAAATGTCTTTATAGTAATCTTATCTAAAGAACAGTCATATCTCTCTAGAGAAGATATTCCTTCTTTTTAACCTGAAGGGTTGTATAATTAATTTAGGTTCATAGTTCTTTTGCAGTCCACTTCATTGGACCTTTTAGTCTGTGGTCTTATCTGTAACTTTAGAGAGTGAGTTTGTTGACCAGATTAGGAAATTTCTCATTGATTTTAGGATGAATGAGTTTTCATGGCGGTAAACAGTGAGGCCAGGGAATTGATTCTCTAGTCGATATACAGTATAATTTAGAATGAAGTCCCAATAACAGCAGAGGCACCTGAGAAAGATGAACTTTTAGTTGCTAGTTACTGAAGCCCAGAAAACAACTCAGTTCAGTAGTAACATTGGACCTCCTTGGAGCCTTTCCAGATCTCAGCACACATGACCCACTGCCCAGCCAGAGTCACTCCAGCCTTCATGTTCAACAGCCATGCTTTGAGTTTTGATTGAGCCCCCACTCACTTAGATATTTTGCCCCAGAGTAGTGCTTTCAAAATAGTTTAAGTATTTTACTTAGATCTTCCATGTATTAGAGTCTATGATAGTAAATTTAAAATTTTTATTCCTTTTCTCAACCATTTTGTTTCCAATTATGATCTCTCCTGCAAACTATGGAATATAGGATATGCGGTAATGTGGAAAATCCAGTCCGGTTTGCTGTAATGTTACATATGTTCCTGAAAATCTCCAATGCAGTCCAAGATCATGCAATTCACACCACAGGGTTTATGAGGGAATGGAGTTAAGGAAGTAACACTCAGAAACTTCATCATCACATATTTTTAAAAGCCAGAAATTTAATAAAAACAGCACAGCTCAATGCATTAAGGGGCAAGAAAATGCAGTAAATATGATGATTTATCTGGCAAAGTCCTGCTATTTGCTTTAGGAGCTTAGGAACTAGTTGAAGGGGGAAAGAATGTTGTCTGAAATGAGAGTGAAAGTTCTAGCACCAGATAAGGATAGGTGTGACTCCTCATTGTAAGGAACTGATAGGACTGGTGAAAGTTTATGTATTTGTAAGAGACTGTGTTTAGCTCCAATAAAATTCTGCTTTTTGTTTTGTTTTGTTTTGTTTTGTTTTGTTTTGTTTTGTTTTGTTTTTGAGACAGGGTCTCACTTTGCAGTTCAGGCTGGCCCTGAGCTCACTAGGTAGCCCAGGCAAACCTCGAACTCAGCAATCCTCCTGTCTCTGCCTCCCGAGTGCTGGGATTACAAGCGTGAGCCACCACACCCGGCACTAACAAGATTCTGCTTCTACCTGGCATATCATGCTGATGAAATTTAGCTCAAGCAAATGCACAATTTTTTGTTCACATTATTCCCTACCATCACACTCCATCCACGAATCAGGCTTTATGACAGGAGTGACTGTGACCACTTCTAGGCCAACCACAGGCACTTCATTGTCATTTCTGGTTCTTTTTTTCTCTGATCCTGCTCATAGGCCCAAAGACTCATCTGGCTGTCATTAGCTTCCTTCTTTGTGTTTGGTAGGAGATGGAAAACAAGCCAGAACTCCATCATGTGCACAGGGAGAGAATGAGCTGAGTTCTACCACCTAATAATAATTTTCATCTGGCCACACATCTAAAATAAAGCGATGCCACTAACCTCTAATTCTGTAAAGGTGAGAACTTTGTCTTCCATCTCCAGGGAATTGCAGATTGCCTGATCCTTGGTAAATGCCCACTGACACCTGATGATCATGCAGCTAAACATTCACTAGAATATCAGTCATCTGTGTCCTAAGAGCCTTATTTCCTTCAGAATCTATAAATAGAACAAATTTTAAAAGGAGCACATTGGCAAAGAGATTTGATAGTAGTGCCTTAAAACCACAACACATAATTATGAATACCATACAATCTTGAAGCACAAGGCTCTGATCAACTATTTTACCAGATGAGGAAAGGGGAAGTGCATAATGTAAATCCATATAGCAAGAAGACTACCACATAAATGATAAGCAGCCCAGAGAAATCTTCACTGATTTATTTCTGCAGCAAGAATTTAGGGCCTAAAATTTCTATTACCAAAATTTGCAAAAATTAAATCTTCGCCCTGCTAGGAATATACCCAAAAGAATTTTAAAACTCACATTGGAAAGACAGATGTACACCCTTGTTCATAGCAGCTCAGTTCGTGATAGCTCAATCTTGGAAACAACCCAAATGCCCATCAACTGGAGAGTGGATAAAGAAGATGTGGTTTTTTTACAAAATGGAGTATTACTCTGCCATAAAGAATGACAAGATCAATCCATTTAGGTGCAAATGGAGACACCTGGAGGATATACTAATAAGTGAAATCAATAGATCA